>SJYV01036109.1:0-25592 GCA_006410875.1 Neotragus pygmaeus
AGTCAACTCTTCACATGAGGTGGCCAAAGTACTGGAGTTTCAGCTTTAGCATCATTCCTTCCAAAGAACACCCAGGGCTGATCTCCTTTAGAATGGACTGGTTGGATCTCCTTGCAGTCCAAGGGACTCTCAAGAGTCTTCTCCAACACCACATTTCAAAAGCATCAATTCTTCGGCACTCAGCCTTCTTCACAGTCCAACTGTCACATCCATACATGACTACTGGAAAAACCAGAGCTAGATGACTAGATGGACCTTAGTCGGCAAAGTAGGCTGACCTAATCCCTGATGTCTATACCCTTGTGTGCAGGAACCACCGTGATCTTCCCTATTTTGTAGCTGTATATTGATTAATAGCCTATAAAGCCCCACAGCAGCCCCATAACAAACACTGTTGGGTCCCACTTTCATCCCTTGTCCTTGCCACCCCAAGGGGCACACTGGCCAGACTTCTAACTTCAGCCTTCCCTGCCCAAGGCTCTTCTGGTCTCTTGTGTTCCCCATGTCATCTGCATAGCAGGCAGGAAGGAAAAAGGAATTAAGCCCTCCCAGAAGTCTTCCTCAAGCAGAGTCTGAAGAGAGTTGGTGGATAACTCCCCCATTTCCCAGGCCACAGAGTGGAATGCTCTCAGGTGTGTGTCTTACCCTGGCTCCCGGAATTTCCCCAGGGGCCCAGCCACAGTATCTTGCTTGGACAACGTGCCCTCTCATGTCTGTCCTCCCCTCCCTGTTTCAATTCCCCACTCCCCTACCTGGGGTTACCTCCCAAACAACCTGCCTGCCTGTAGGTCAGTTTCTGGGGTCTGGCTGTATTACTTCATCCTCACCCCACCCCTTGTGGTTGGTGGGCAGCGCTGGTGTCCTTATAATTCAGGGGTGGAAACCAAAGTGCTCCTGTACCACAGAGACTGACCATGAAAGGGTGAGGCGGGCATAGGCTCAGGGATGCTGGGCACGAGGGCTCCAAGAGCAGGTGCGTGCGGCACTCACTCTCTGTGTTTGCAGAGGCAGACATGCTCCACCAACATCTTCCCAGGTCAAAGCTGCTCAACTTACAGTTCCTGAGAGCAATACTTACAGGGCAGACACTACCAAGCCTGAGACAAAAGATAGACTGAGTCTGTTGTGCAAACACACACACTCGCATGATTTATTTTCTCCTGGGTCAGTAGAGCAGATGGCTCTCCTGACTCATTCTTGCTGCCCCATCCTCAGGGGCCCTGGACCCTCCACTCTTCTTCCACCGAGGGAGATGGCCCTTAGGAAGCTGACCTCTGTGTGCCCGGGATGCATCCTGGGGTCCCCACTGGTGAAAGGTGGGCACTGCTTTATGCTGCAAAGTTGGGAAGGGAGAGGAGACAGTTTAGTATCAGGAAAAAGTTATGGAGCCCAATCCATGTCTGCTCTGCTTATCCCAGATGCTCCTGGACAGATAACTGTGTCCTAGACGAAGTGGGACAGGGTCCTGGAAGAGGGGGCCCTGAGAGGAGGGCCTGCTTGGTACCCCACGCACACAGCTCAGGTTCAGATAGGATGGCTGAGTCATATCATGGTGTGTGTGTGCTTAGTCATGTCTGACTCTTTGTGAACCCATGGACTTAGCCTGCCAGGCTCCCCTGTCCATGGAATTTTCCAAACAAGGATCTACTGAAGTGGGTTGTCATTCCCTTCTCCAGGGGGTCATCCCGACCCAGAGATCGATCCCCTATCCCCCATGTCTCCTGTACTGGCAGGCAGATTCTTTCCCACGGTGCCACCTGGGAAGCAGGTCACACCATGAGCCTTGATTTACTCTCCAGTGCCACCCTCTGAGACCCAGAGTTCCATGAGGTCATAAAATATCTTGAATTTCTGGCTTCCCAGCACTGAGCCCTGGGCTCAAAGGACATCTCGGGATGGAGTGAATTGACTGGGCCGAGGGGAACTTCAAGAAGCAAAGAGTGAGTGGCAGGAGCAGAGAAGCTGCTGAACCTGCAAAACTGCTTCCTGGACATTACTTGACGCCAGGTGCACTGACAAAATTTGGTGCCAGTGATCAAGAAACGCTTTCTGAAAGCCGACCTTCTTTCACGTTATACTGTATCCTGCACACACACTACACAGGCACCACATGCCATGCCCCCCATCATGCCTGCCCTGGGAAGGACACCCACGTGATCACACCTGGACATTAACACAGCATCTTTTGTCTGTTCCCCAGGGTTGCCGGTGTTCTGACTGCAGTAAAAGGATCCGATTCACAAGGTAAGGAAGAGGCCACAGGGAGGGAGAAAGAGTAGGGGCCCATGGGCTTATCAAGACTGGAGAACACGCCTCCCACCTGCTTCCCTCATCCAACAGGAACCCGAGCCTGGGTAACCCTTCTCCCTTAGGAGAACTCACCACCTGGCACCTCTCGCTAAATCTCACTTGTCTAATTGATTCTTGGGACATATGGCTGCCAGGTTGCTGGACTGGGGCGAGGAGAGTGAGGCAGGTCCTAGGCAGTTAGGGGCCCGTGGACAGTGGCTGTGTACCCATCAGTCTGGCAGATTTCAACACTTTCAGACCTGGTACCGCCTCACTGGTGCATTACTGGCTAACCACCAGCATGGTGCTGGTGAGAAATAGATGGACTTGTTCACTGACAGCTTGTCTGTTTCCTACGAATGGGATGGCACCCCAGTCCCCCGCTAATTCACACTGAAGTGGGGCTTCACCATCATGGTGAACCTGTGACTCCAGAACACACCCCATCAGGCACCGGGTGGAGCGCTCACCCCTGGAACCGCTCCCTAAATCCCACGTATGTAATCGGTTCTTTGGACATGGTTGCCAGGTTGCTGGATTGGGGCAAGGAGAGTGAGGCAGGTCCTAAGCAGTTAGGGGCCCTAGGACAGTGGCTGTGTACCAATCAGTCTGGCAGATTTCAATATTTTCAGATCTGGTACCGCCTCACTGGTGCATTACTGGCTAAGCACCAGCACAGTGCCAGCGAGAAACAGCTGGATTTGTTCACTGACAGCTTGTCTGTTTCCTACAGACGGGACGGCACCCCAGTCCCCTGCTAATTCACACTGAAGTGGGGGACACCTGGGGTTTCACCATCACGGTGAACCGGTGACTCCAGAGCACACCCCGTCGGGCACCGGGTGGCACACTAACCCTGGCACCGCTCCCTAAATCTCACGTATATAATCGGTTCTTTGGACACGGCTGCCAGGTTGCTGCTTTGGGACGAGGAGAGTGGGGCAGTTCCTAGGCAGTGAGGGGCTCTTGGACAGTGGCTGTTCACCTCTTCTTCCTTCCGTTCTCCTCTCCTCCCCATCCTTGCTTGAGAGCATTTGCCCTGGCCTGATTCCATGTGAATTTTGATTCTTACATGTTGTTGTTCAGTTGCTCAGTCGTATCTGACTCTGCAGGCCGGGGCAAATGCTCTTAGGCAAGGATGGGGAGGAGAGGAGAACGGAAGGAAGAAGTGGGGGGCCTCCCAGCTCCTGAAGCAGCAGGACCTGCTCCATTCCCCTCATTGCCAGGACCCTTGGCCTTGAGGCTTAGCTATTTATAGAGCAGGGATGCTACACCTTGTACCTGATGTGGTGTGTTCTGGAGTCACTACTCCACCGTGATGGTGAAACCCTAGGGGTCCCCCACCTCAGCGTGAATTAGCAGGGGACTAGGGTGACGTCCCATCTGTAGGAAACAGATAAGCTGTTGATGAATAAGTCCAGCTGTTTCTCGCCGGCACTGTGCTAATGGTTAGCCAGTAATGCACCAGTGAGGTGGTACCAGGTCTGAAAGTATTGAAATCTGCCAGACTGATTGGTATACAGACACTGTCCAAGGGCCCCTAACTNTGGGGCAAGGAGAGTGAGGCAGGTCCTAAGCAGTTAGGGGCCCTAGGACAGTGGCTGTGTACCAATCAGTCTGGCAGATTTCAATATTTTCAGATCTGGTACCGCCTCACTGGTGCATTACTGGCTAAGCACCAGCACGGTGCCAGCGAGAAACAGCTGGATTTGTTCACTGACAGCTTGTCTGTTTCCTACAGACGGGACGGCACCCCAGTCCCCTGCTAATTCACACTGAAGTGGGGGACACCTGGGGTTTCACCATCACGGTGAACCGGTGACTCCAGAGCACACCCCGTCGGGCACCGGGTGGCACACTAACCCTGGCACCGCTCCCTAAATCTCACGTATATAATCGGTTCTTTGGACACGGCTGCCAGGTTGCTGCTTTGGGACGAGGAGAGTGGGGCAGTTCCTAGGCAGTGAGGGGCTCTTGGACAGTGGCTGTTCACCTCTTCTTCCTTCCGTTCTCCTCTCCTCCCCATCCTTGCTTGAGAGCATTTGCCCTGGCCTGATTCCATGTGAATTTTGATTCTTACATGTTGTTGTTCAGTTGCTCAGTCGTATCTGACTCTGCAGGCCGGGGCAAATGCTCTTAGGCAAGGATGGGGAGGAGAGGAGAACGGAAGGAAGAAGTGGGGGGCCTCCCAGCTCCTGAAGCAGCAGGACCTGCTCCATTCCCCTCATTGCCAGGACCCTTGGCCTTGAGGCTTAGCTATTTATAGAGCAGGGATGCTACACCTTGAACCTGATGTGGTGTGTTCTGGAGTCACTACTCCACCGTGATGGTGAAACCCTAGGGGTCCCCCACCTCAGCGTGAATTAGCAGGGGACTGGGGTGACGTCCCATCTGTAGGAAACAGATAAGCTGTTGATGAATAAGTCCAGCTGTTTCTCGCCGGCACTGTGCTAATGGTTAGCCAGTAATGCACCAGTGAGGTGGTACCAGGTCTGAAAGTATTGAAATCTGCCAGACTGATTGGTATACAGACACTGTCCAAGGGCCCCTAACTACCTAGGAACTGCCCCCTTCCCCTTGCCTCAATATAGCAACACGGCAGCCATGTCTGGAGAAGCTCCCCCTTATTAATGACTTTTGCCACCACCTCGGGCTTCCCAGATGGCGCTAGTGGTAAAGAACCTGCTTGCCAGTGCAGGGGACATAAGAGATGCAGGTTCAATCCCTGCGTCCAGAAGATCCCCTGGAGGAGGGCATGGCAACCCACTCCAGTATTCTTGCCTGGAGAACCCCATGGACAGAGGACCCTGGCAAGCTACAGTCCATGGGGTTGCAGAGCTGGACACGACTAAAGTGACTTAGGACACAGGCACTCACCACCACCTCATTCATAAACAAGAAATGGCAAGATGTGAGCAGTAAAAACTTCCAGGGAAGGGATTGGGCAGGGGCGTGGGGAGTGAAGAGGAATGTTCATGTTTTATGTTTCCCCGAACAGTCATGTTTAAATATTTACAATGAAGTGATACTCGTGACTTTCTTCAGAGAAGGGTGTTGGTACCAGGCCTGCGTGAGATGCAGCATGAACATGCTCTGTGCCCTTGCTCACCTCTCCCCACCGGGCGGACCTCTGGGCCCTTCTTTGTCTCAGGAGTTTGGGACTGTCCTCTTGGGTCCTTCCTCTGTCCAGTCCTTCTAGAAGCCCACCTCGCAGAGATAGGGAACTGCCTCGCACCTGAGTGCCCACAGCATCTTGTCCATGGGGGGCAGCTCGCCTCTGGAACACACTGCACCCCAACAGTCTAGTGACCAAGGGTCTGTCCAGGCAGTTAGAGCTTGAGGCCAGGGGCTTCTCCATATCTTCGTCCCCTGGAAGCACCCAGATCAGGGACTGATGCCCAGTGGGTGCTGGATTTAGGGTGAGAGTGTCACCATTCATCTCCACATCCCTCGCACCTAGCACCAAGCTTGGATGCGCTGGCCGTGCAAGAAGTAGGCTAAGTGAAGAAGTGAGTGATGCAGGCATGGCTAAGTGAATGGACAGGAATTTCTGGGCCTCAGTTTCACGGACCAGTGAGGACTCGGAGGAAGCATGTGTGAGGCCAGAGGAGGGGCCGAGGGACTCACCCGTGTCCATTACTCGCAGGCCAAAGTGGGGCAGCATGATGACCGTGTTCAGGTTCTCAAACTCCTTCTCCAGGACGACCCCATGGGTCTTCAGGCCGGCCAGCTCCACCTCCAGCCACTGCAGTCGGTTCTGAAAGGAACACCAAGGTGTTCGTGTGGCTAGCCCCAAAACTTTCCGAATGAATGAATAGCTGAATGAACGGGTAAATAAGCAAGTGAATAAATAAATACATAACTGTGTATATAAGTGAGGAAGTAAATGAGGGAACCAGTAAATAAGTACATAATTATAAGGAAGTAAGGATACATGTAAATAAATAGGTGCCAAGTGAATAAGTAAGCAAATAAGCAAACAATTAGACAAAAAGGGTCTTGCAGCTGCTCTTGTAGGGCACACACAGATGCCATGAGCATAGTCAATCTCCCCTCCCTGAGTCTGAAGAATAACACGGCTGTCCCACTGAGAGAGCACCACCCTCTCCCCTTGTTAAAAGTAGTGCTTGGTGCTGGACTCTCTATATCTCGCAGCATCTCACCTGCCCTCCTGCCCGGGTGGTGTCCCTGCCTCCTGTATATAAATAGGCCTGGGGAGTAAGCTCCCTGAGGGTCAGGGAGCTGCCCCAGCCCCATGGCCAGGGAGAGGAGCCCAGACCCCCAGCTTCCATCTGCAGGGTCCCCAGCCAGGATGCCCCAGGATGGGGCAGCCCCAGGGCGAGGGCAGGATTTGCAGATAAAGTGTGACTGTGTGCCAGGCCCTCAGCCCGTCCCAACATCCCTGGCAAGGCAGATGTGATTGTCCTCCTCTAAGTTGTGGGCTGGGAGCTCAGTGAGCTGCTTTGCTAAGAAGGTCCCGGACCGTAAGGGACACCCACTCCCAGCCCCACGGTTCACACCCTCCCCACCAGCCAGGCTGCTGAGTCAGGGGTCCTGGCTGGGCTGACATCCAGGGACCTGTGCCAGGTGGGCCATTGCACAATAACTGGGGTGTTTCCTTTTATTATTTTTTGTTTGTTTTAAACACTCACTGTTCTTCAATAAACTACACTCAAAGGAGTGTGGCAAACCAGGGGCCACAACATGGGTAGCGGGCCAGGAACATGCAGAATAGCAGGCCAAATGCCACAGGGCAGGGTGGATGACCACTGAGCTTTGAGTGAAGCCAGCAGGCGGCACAAGAAGGCCCATGGCACGATTTCTGAACATCGGAAACAGTCTGTATTTTACAGACAGACAACCCGGATTTTACAAGAACATGCCACAAGTGTGCTCTAGCAGGAACCGTGCAGAGGGAAGCGGCACTGCAGCTTGCGATGTGGTCTTTGAATCGGACCGCGTGGTCTTCCTCTCCAGCTTCCTGACCCACCAGGCCGGGCCCTGAGCTGAGCAGCGGGCTACAGAGGTGGGGACTGGCTGCTTCCCTCTGGGGCGCCTCACCTGGAACTCCAGCAGCTGCCTCTGCAGGGCCTCCTGCTCTCCTTGCGCTCTTTCTAGAGTCTCCCTCAGCTCTCTGAGCTCAGATTCTTTGACTGGAAGGAAGGCGGAGAGAAGGCCGTCTTTATCTGTTCCTTTCCATCCAAAACCTCCCCTTCTCTTTGAACCACACCTCACATAGGCATAGGCTTCCCTGACAGCTCGGTTGGTAAAGAACCCGCCTACAATGCGGGAGACCCTGGTTCAATTCCTGGGTCAGGGGGAGCCCCTGGAGAAGGGATAGGCTACCCACTCAGGTGTTCCTGGGCTTCCCTTGTGGCTCAGCTGATAAAGAATCTGCCTGCAATGCAGGAGACCTGAGTCCAATGCCTGGGTTGGGAAGATCCCCTGGAGAAGGGAAAGGCTACCCACTCCAATATTCTGGCCTGGAGAATTCCATGGACTGACTGTATAGACCATGGGGTCTCAAAGAGGCAGACACGACTGAGCCACTTTCATTTACTTCACATAGGCAACATTTGAGACCCTGATATGTGCAGGTGACCTCAAAACCCTTTTAAATAGGGTTAATTTTGTCCTTTGATAACAGAAAGGACATCAATTCATTGGGGGAAATGTGGCCGATATAAAAAGGAATAAAGAAAAACACCCTCCTCTTGCCTGCCAGAGATAACCATGGTTAACATTTGCATGAATTCACATACACGTAGTTTTATAGTTAAGATCATAAAGAAGTTATGAAGAGCATGGGTCTTGGAGCCCAAGGACATGGTTTAAATCTCAGCTCACTATCTGTGCAACCATGGGAAGTTACTTAACAGGTGTGCTGCACTTGCCTCATCTTTAAAAGGAGGTGATACTATAACCGACCTCACAGTACCTTTATGACAATTAAAAGGTAGTTATTATAAACTTCTTAGACCTGTGCCTGGTTCGTCGGAAGCCCTCAGCTATTTCCCATCTGATTATCTTTATTTATTGTTATTCTTCTAATATTAATAACAACCTTTCATTTTTCCCACTTAATATTATAATATAACCTATTAGGTAGGTTAGTCTTACTAGGATTATAAAATCTTTGGTCACCAAAGTTACTAGCAAGTGGTAGAACTTCACTACTCACTTTGCAGAAGTTTAAAGATGAACTCTTGCAAGAAACACAAGTCAAATGAAGCAAAACCCTTCTCTGGAATCAGGCCTCCAAGAAGAAGCGGGTCAGGATACTCAGCTTCCTCCTCTGAGTCCCCTTTGTTCAAATTCTGACTGTCCTCTCTCTCCAGAAGCTCCAGATGCTTCAGGCACTCAGCAGAGTCTTTTTCAAATTCCCCTAAAAAAGCAAAGAAACTCCAAAGGTCAGCCCCTGAGCACAAGATGAGCAGCGCCTCTGGACCTGGCCCTCTCTCCAGATGTGGGCAAGCCCGTCCGTCCTGAGCCCCCATCCCCGAGTGCCAGGTCCCCAGATGTAAAAGAAGAATGCACTGGGACTGGTGCCGAGTGGAGGCCAGCAGGGGAGGCTTCCTGGAGAAACGGGTCCTTGATGGGGATCGGTATCTTTTTTCCAAACAATTTTGAGATCTAATTCATATACCATACAATTTACCCATTAAAAGGGTATAATTCTATGGGTTTTAGTATATTCTGATATGTGCAATCACCACAACAATCATTTTTAGAATATATTCATCACCACCCCAAGAAAATCCTGGTTCCTTTTAACCATTTACCTCCCATCCCCCACTACTCCCTCAACCCTGCATGCTAAGTCACTTCAGTTGTGTCTAACTCTTTGTGACCCATGGACTGTAGCCTGCCAGGCTCCTCTGTCCATGGAATTTTCCAGGCAAGAATGCTGGAGTGGGTTGCCATGCCATCCTCTAGGGGATCTTCCTGACCCAGGAATCGAATCCGCATCTCTTTTGTCTTCATTCGGCAGGTGGGTTCTTTACCACTAGCATCCTCTGGGAAGCTCCAACCCTAGGCAGCCACTTATCTGCTTTCTGCCTCTACAAATTTCCCTACTCTGGACAATTCGTATACAGGAAATCCTACAACATGTGGTCCTTTGTGACTGGATTTTTAACTTACCATGGCTTCAAGGTTCATCTACATTATGGCATATATTAGTACCTAACTCCTTTTCATGGCTGAATAATATTCCACTGTGTGGGGGGACCACATTTTGTTTATTCATTCATCAGCTGATGGATGTTTGGGTTGCTTCCCCCTTGGGGCTACTATGAATAATGTTATGCACATTCATAGTGTTGTGTGAACATACATTTTCAGTGCTCTTAGGTACATACCTAGGAGTGGAATTGCTGGATCCTATACTGGTTGTGCCAAAAGTTCATTCGGGTTTTTCAGTAACACCTTATGGAAAAAACTGAACAAACTTTTTTGCCAACTCAATAGTAACTTTATGCTTAACCTTTTGAGCAACTATCAGACTACATTCCAAAATGGCTGCCCCACTTGACATTCCCACTGGCAGTGAATCAGGGCTACGATTCCTCTCCATCTTCTCCAAAACATGCTATTATTCACCTTTTTGTTAGGACTTTGGAGGATGAACAGGAGGGAGACCAGGTGCACAGAGGTGGGAAAGCCAATCCTAGAGAAGGGCAGCTTGAGGGGAGAGACAAAGAAACTGCAAAGTACAGAGCTATGGGGACCATTAGCAGTGTGAGGTTTCTGGAAGGTAAGCGGGGTAGGGAACTGGTCCACTTATCTGCTACAACCCCCAAGCTCATCATAATAATAGTAGAACCCAGAGTGTGCCGAGCATCACAGAATTATCTTGTTTCCTTACAGCAGCCCCGTGAGGTCAGTATTATTATCATTAGTCCCAATTTTGCACTCGAAAAAGAGAAGGCAGTGGGTAGAAAATTCAACCAAGGTGATAGAGGCAGTAAGTGTTGGAGGAGGGAGGCAAACTCAGGTCATTCATGGTGACAGGCCTCTGCCCACCTAAGATATCACAAAGGCGGGGATGCCTACTGTCATCACAGAAAGGAAACACAAAATATTAACCCCCCAGAGCCCCCTGTGGAGGCAGAAGGCACCCTAGTGGTTGCCCAGAAATGGGGCGTGACTGCTCACGGGTATGGTGCTGTCTGGGCTGATGGAAATGTTCTAAACTGAACTGCAGTAGTGGTTGCACATATCTGGGAATATACAGAAAACCACTCTCAGTGGGTGCGTTTTATGGTGTGTGAATTAGATCCCAGCAACACGGTTAAAACGAGCTCTGGGCCCTGGCTTCCCATCTGTGCCATGCCCTGGTTTTGGTGAGCAGAAATGAGAGCTGGGCAGGAGACAGCTTCTTCTAGGGCTGGAGCAGGCGATCCCTGGGCTCACACTTGCCTCGAAGGGTACTGTGAACCATGTGAGATCCAGCTCCAAAGGGCCACATGGCTAACAGCCCCTCCCATCAGCACTGAGGCTCAGAGACCCAAAGATTCACAGTGCGGCTGCCCAAGGCCCTGCTTTCCAGCAACATCACAGCAGTAAAGGCAGATGTGAAAACACTCTCAAGAGCTTGACCGTTAACATAAAATTTGTAGGCTGTTTAGGGGAACACTAAGCGNTGTGTGTGTGTGTTGTTTTAAGGTAAAATTTTATACAGAGAAGCCCCTCTAATTTATTGCATAAAATAGAAAATTAAGACAAGAGTGCAAGGAATTAACACTTGTCAGTTTAGCTTGGTACCTGCTAATTCAGTTAGTTACTGAATTAGGCATTGTACACAAATGATCTCATTAAACCTTCACAACAACCCTCTAAAGTAGGTTTGGTCATCTCCATTCTATGGAGTAAGTAAATAGGTATTTCTCAAGATATAATAAAGAAATCGAAACTGAAAGAGGCTAAGGAATGCAAAAATGACACATAGCCAGGAAGAGATTAAGCTGAATAAAAAATATCTTGTAATGTCAAGGGTAATTTTTGGTGTAATACATTCATTTGAAAATGTAACAGGTCAGAAACATAAAGTATCATCAAATAAATTAGACAATCAGCATGAAGGAAATAAACTGGAATAAAGAATGAAGTATCACTTCAGGCTGAGGTGTCGAGGGGGAAATCTAATGGAAAAGATGAGATTTCAAATGACCTTTAAAGGGGGGTGGACTTTTCCAAGTGGAAAGATAAAATGAGTAGGGTAGTCCAGACAGAGAAAATGACAGGTGTGAAGTTCTGAGAGTCAAGGTCATGATGTGAAAATACTTAGAGAGAAGTTATTAGTGGCAAACATTGAGAAATGGACAAGAAGAGTTAGATCTAAACAAATTCANTCTTCATTCGGCAGGTGGGTTCTTTACCACTAGCATCCTCTGGGAAGCTCCAACCCTAGGCAGCCACTTATCTGCTTTCTGCCTCTACAAATTTCCCTACTCTGGACAATTCGTATACAGGAAATCCTACAACATGTGGTCCTTTGTGACTGGATTTTTAACTTACCATGGCTTCAAGGTTCATCTACATTATGGCATATATTAGTACCTAACTCCTTTTCATGGCTGAATAATATTCCACTGTGTGGGGGGACCACATTTTGTTTATTCATTCATCAGCTGATGGATGTTTGGGTTGCTTCCCCCTTGGGGCTACTATGAATAATGTTATGCACATTCATAGTGTTGTGTGAACATACATTTTCAGTGCTCTTAGGTACATACCTAGGAGTGGAATTGCTGGATCCTATACTGGTTGTGCCAAAAGTTCATTCGGGTTTTTCAGTAACACCTTATGGAAAAAACTGAACAAACTTTTTTGCCAACTCAATAGTAACTTTATGCTTAACCTTTTGAGCAACTATCAGACTACATTCCAAAATGGCTGCCCCACTTGACATTCCCACTGGCAGTGAATCAGGGCTACGATTCCTCTCCATCTTCTCCAAAACATGCTATTATTCACCTTTTTGTTAGGACTTTGGAGGATGAACAGGAGGGAGACCAGGTGCACAGAGGTGGGAAAGCCAATCCTAGAGAAGGGCAGCTTGAGGGGAGAGACAAAGAAACTGCAAAGTACAGAGCTATGGGGACCATTAGCAGTGTGAGGTTTCTGGAAGGTAAGCGGGGTAGGGAACTGGTCCACTTATCTGCTACAACCCCCAAGCTCATCATAATAATAGTAGAACCCAGAGTGTGCCAAGCATCACAGAATTATCTTGTTTCCTTACAGCAGCCCCGTGAGGTCAGTATTATTATCATTAGTCCCAATTTTGCACTCGAAAAAGAGAAGGCAGTGGGTAGAAAATTCAACCAAGGTGATAGAGGCAGTAAGTGTTGGAGGAGGGAGGCAAACTCAGGTCATTCATGGTGACAGGCCTCTGCCCACCTAAGATATCACAAAGGCGGGGATGCCTACTGTCATCACAGAAAGGAAACACAAAATATTAACCCCCCAGAGCCCCCTGTGGAGGCAGAAGGCACCCTAGTGGTTGCCCAGAAATGGGGCGTGACTGCTCACGGGTATGGTGCTGTCTGGGCTGATGGAAATGTTCTAAACTGAACTGCAGTAGTGGTTGCACATATCTGGGAATATACAGAAAACCACTCTCAGTGGGTGCGTTTTATGGTGTGTGAATTAGATCCCAGCAACACGGTTAAAACGAGCTCTGGGCCCTGGCTTCCCATCTGTGCCATGCCCTGGTTTTGGTGAGCAGAAATGAGAGCTGGGCAGGAGACAGCTTCTTCTAGGGCTGGAGCAGGCGATCCCTGGGCTCACACTTGCCTCGAAGGGTACTGTGAACCATGTGAGATCCAGCTCCAAAGGGCCACATGGCTAACAGCCCCTCCCATCAGCACTGAGGCTCAGAGACCCAAAGATTCACAGTGCGGCTGCCCAAGGCCCTGCTTTCCAGCAACATCACAGCAGTAAAGGCAGATGTGAAAACACTCTCAAGAGCTTGACCGTTAACATAAAATTTGTAGGCTGTTTAGGGGAACACTAAGCGAGGTGTGTGTTTCCCTTTAAATAGCTTTAGAAGTCCTTGGAGAGTTACACGGAATCAGAGCCACATGTATGTACAGCCTCACGTCTCCCAGCACATGATTTTATAGATTTTGAAATGAGTCATAAACCTCTCCAGTGGGTAATTTACATGGTATAACTCTAGGTATCTGAGCTCACGCGTTATACTCAATTGCAAGTAATGAGATGCCTTCTCACCTTCACTGCCATTATTCACCTTCAACAAGACATTACTGAAGACGGTTTATTGCCTTACAAACAAACCCCAGACAAAGGTCAGCCTCCTGTAGATCTATGCATTCCTTCATCAAATGTCTATTGAGAATCTAGCAAGAGATATGTCCTAAACCACAGGCTCCTTCCTTCCAGGACAGTAGACGTGTGGGTGTGTCTATGTGGGTGTGTCTGTGCGTGTTGGCATGTCTGTGTGCAAGCGTGTCTTGTGTCTCTGCATGCACGTGCACATATGTTACAGGGTGATGGGAACAGTAGAAGAGGAAGATAATTTCTAACCAAAGGGTACACGCTGGAGACTCAGGAGCGCCCCCTCCCCCCAGGTGTGGGACCAGGAACAACCTTCTGGGGGAGGTGGCATCTCAGCTGCACCAAGCGGGCACACGGCTCTGATGTCCATCCTCGGAAGAGCCCCGTGAGGCGAGCAGTTCCTCCTTCTGTTACAGAGGCGGTAGTGGAAGCCCAGAGAGGTTAAGTAATTGGCCCCAGGCCACTCAGCAAGCAGGGTGCAGAAGAGAGGCTTAAGTCAGATCTATTTCTGTTTTAACATTAAAGAATAGGTGGGAAAGAAGATCACCCCCTAGTTCTGCACCTGACACGATGGTTTTCCCTCTTTGAGGATCTTCCCAAGTCCCAGAGCACACCTCTGACTTATGCAGCTCCAGTCATTGCAGGGTCTGTCTTCTGTGAGTCTCCTTTTACTTCAGTGCAAGATGTTTTAACGGAAAGATGTATTAATCCACATACTTCCGTGTCTTTGGGACAGAGCTCTGCCTTATTCTTGCTGTGTCCCTTGCGCCTGGCTCAGTGCCAGGAAGGAATAAATGTCCAGGAGTGATTTGTTGAACATATGCATTCATTCATCCTACAGATACACAGTGAGTACTGACTATGAGTGTCAGGCATTGCTCTAGATCCGGGGGATAATGCAGTGACTGAAACGGGCAATAAATCCCCAAACATGAGGGGCTTGTATGCCGGTGGGAGACAGCAAACAATAACAAAGATGGACAAATGAAAGAGGCCAACAGGAGATGATGGAATCAGGGAGGGAGAGAAAGCTGGGGAGGGGCCCTGGGAGGGGCGGGATGTGTGCAGCATGGCCAGGACTGGCCTCCTGGGGAAGAGGTCAGTTAAACAAGACGAAGGTGAAGGCGGGGAGGCGAGCCTCGCAGGGACAGGCTGAGTGCTACAGGCAGAGAGGATGCTGTGCTCAGGCCTGAAGGCCACACAGGAGGGTGGCAAGGTCTGGGAGCTATTAAGGAGGCAGTGGGGCTCCAGGAGGTTCTAAGGCCCCTGAGGGGCGGGGCCAGAGCAGAAGGGCCCTTTTCAATTAAGAGGCAAGTCTATTTGCGCTTCCTTGGAAGACCCACTCCCCTCCCACATACCCACCTAGCGTTAAGAGTGTTTGAACAGACCCCGATTTAAAATTAAATTTAAATGACAAGGAGTCTCTGGGCTGTGGGTTGGTGAACTCCCAGCGTAGATGGAGTCAAGATGTGCGTTTGCCTTGCCACATCAAGCTGGTTGAGTTTCCTTACTGACTCAGCAGTAAAGAATCTGCCTGCTAGTGCAGGAGATGTGGGTTCGATCCCTGGGTTGGGAAGATCCCCCGGAGAAGGAAATGGCTTCAGTTCAGTTCAGTTGCTCAGTTGTATCCGACTCTTTGAGACACCATGGACTGCAGCACACCAGGCTTCCCTGTCCATTACCAACTCCCTGAGCTTACTCAAACTCATGATGCCATCCAACCATCTCATCCTCTGTCGTCCCCTTCTCCTCCTGCCCTCAATCTTTCCCAGCATCAGGGTCTTTTCAAATGAGCTCTTCGCATCAGGTGGCCAAAGTATTGGCATCAGGTGGCCAAAGAAATGGCTACCTACTTTAGTATTCTTGGCTGGGAAGTCCCATGGACAGAGGAGCCTGGCAGGCTGCAGTCCATGGGATGGCAAAGAATCGGACACAGCTGAGCAACTAAGTAACAGCAGCTGAGCTGGTTACCTGTGAGGTTCTGCAGGTGCTGCTTCCCCAGGAGGTGCTCCCTCTTGTTGTGCAGGGAACTGAAGAACTGCCTGCAGGTCCGACAGTACAGGCCATCGTTCTCATCGCCCTGTGGACAGAGATAGCTCCTGGTGAGCAGGGAGGAGGCACAGGGATCCTGCCTTCTCCAAACATAAGTGTTAAACTGTTAGTTGCTCAGTTGTGTCTGACTCTTTGGGACCCTGTGGACTGTAGCCCGCCAGGTTCCTCTGTCCATGGGATTCTCCAGGCAAGAGTACTGGAGTGGGTTGCTAATCCCTTCCCAGGGGATCTTCCCAACCCAGGCACTGAATCCAGGTCTCCTGCATTGCAAACAGACTCTCTATCATCTGAGCCACAAGGGAAGCCCCCTCTTTGAATATAAAATTAGCTTAAAACGGCAGATGGGCTTCAGGTGGGTCCAACCGGGTCCAGCTAGTCCCTTTTCCACCTGTGAAATAACCAGCTGGTTTGAGGTTTTTCCGAGCACAGCTGAGAATTTCAGTTCATCCCAAGGTCTGTGTCACTGAGCGGGAGAGAATACTAGGCGTGTGGCAAAGAGGGTACAACAGGGAGTACTCGAGAATTGGTGGTTATAGAGGGATAGCAATTAGCCAGGACAGTGGTGGCCAGGCTCTCCCGCCCCATGTCCTTTCCCTTTCACCCTACATCCTGTAAACAATGACTCTGCATGGTTATGTAACGGCTGAGATCATCCACAGCACCATACTCATGTATCATGATATAATTGCTTGGCCACGCACCGCCTTTGTTCATGCATACTTATATAAGCACCACCCGAAACCTCCCTTGCTGCTGCATCAGCCATGCGTGAACAGAGGATGTCTGCAGGTCCCACAGTTCCTTGAATTTTCTTCCCGCTTCCCTGCACGCGTCTTGCCTACCCTGGGTTCATCGATTAGTGAGACAGTGGTATTATCTGAGTCCATGACCAATTCTGAGTTTTTCATATGTTCAAAGGGTTTGCTTTGCAATGCTGAACAGACTATGACTAAATGACAAAGACGTATCTTCTTATCAAAACACATATGCACCAACCTGTAGGTGCTTGCCTATCCATGGGACACTTCTGGAAGAGGCACGAGAAACTGGTCATAGTGGACACCCGGGGATGCAGGGACAGGGCAGGTGAGGGAGGGACTGGGTCTCTGGCTGAGCAGAAACCCACCTTGTACTGTAAACCTCTGCACACTGCCTGCATTTCTAAAACCAGGCACATGTATTATTTTTAACTGAAAAATAACTTTAAAAGAGGTATACATATTTGATTACATGTATTAATTCAGAGATATAAAAACTTGCCAAGATCTGACAAGAGAAGGGTCCTAGCACAGGCCTGAAGTGTTGGCTCTTAAAATCCTCTCGTAATCAAGCTTTGAGCTACATAAGGTTATGAGGAAGGCCAGCCTCAGACTACCAGGTACTAGACTAAGGTCATAGGGTGGGGAAGGAGAAAAAATGAGGTTCTGGAACAGCATGGTCCCTGCTGGTAATCATCCATGGTGGGTGGGGAAAATGGTGGAGATGTGAGCCCAGCAGGGAGATGGAGACCAAGTCACGGCAGGTACTGGGAGCCAGTGCGGGCTCCAGGGAGAGGATGGTTGGGCTGGTGGGAGAGTAGCTGGATCCACAGAGCAGGCCCCTCCAGGGGGAGGAGCTGCTCGGGGGCAAACTCCACTCACGTGGCTCCAGTCTGGGTCACAGAGGGGCTGACCATTCCAGGTGGACAACTAACTCAGGAAGTCCTTCGCCTTCTAAGTCTCAAATCATTGTCTAAGGATAAAGAATGTTATACTTAAAACAATGTTTCAAGTTATTATGAATGCATGTTGAAAGTAATAGAAAAGGGATGCGTAAAAAGTAAAAGGTATCCAACATCCCATTTCTCCTCACTGTAGGCAAGAGCTTCTTGTGTAGCTTTCCAGAACGTTTTGATACAAACACATTTGTGTGTGTGTGCCCTTAGCTGTTCAGTCATGTCTGACTCTTTGTGACCCTGTGGACTGTGGCCCACCAAGCTCCCCTGTCCAAGGAATTTTCCAGGCAAGAATACTGGAGTGGGTTGCTAGTTCCTACTCCAGGGGATCTTCCTGACCCAGGGATGGAACCCACATCTCTTGCGTCTTCTGCATTAGCAGGCGGGTTCTTTACCACGGCCCTACCTGAGAAGCCCCATAAATGCATTTGTCTGGCCCCTAAGATTTACTTTCAGTTGTTCTTCATTTGTTAAATATCTATTTCATCATCACTCAAAACTCAAAGGGGAAGCGCCTATGAATTACAACTTAGCTTGGACATCTGACAACCCAGGTCCCCACCGCCCTGTCCTTGACCCTATACGCACACTGTCTGCTCCAGGCGTCCAGAACTGTTCACGGCCCCCACACACCTTGTGTTGCCTCCCACCCCCCGGCCTTTGTACGTCCTGTTCCCTAGCCTAGCGCTCCCTCTTTGCGTCATTTCCATCTGGCCGGCATTTTCTCCAGGAATTTCCCATTTCTTCCCCATGAGCATCCTCTCAGAACCACCTGTCCTGAGGCTGGCCCAGACAGCCTCGGGTGGGGTCCGTCTCGTTGTGCATGCGTCTCTATCACAGCAGATGCTAATGTCATGAGTTGCACGCTTGCCACTTCACCCTGGACAGGAGCCGTGGGGCTGCGCTTCACTTCACCCGCTTCTGCAACCCGAGTCTGGTGCCCCGCCTCCCGTTGAGCTGGACTTCATACGTACTTGCCCAAGGAACCCGCAAAGAAAGGCCTCCAAAAGGGACTGATGTGTGAGCCACGCTCCAGCGATGCATGAACCCCTGTGCCTACATGTTCTGTTTCCTGGGCTGCCATAACCAAGTACCACCAAATGAGTAGCTTAGAATAGCAGAAGTTTACTCTCTCACAGTTCCTGAGGCCAGCAGGCTCAAATCAACCTGACTAGTCCAACATTATAATGTGGGCAGGGCCTAGTTCCCTCTGGAGGTTCTGGGAGAAGCTGTTCTTACCTCTTCCAGCCTCTTGGGGTGGCTGATGCCTTCCTTACCTTGGGGCCACATCACTCCAGTCTCTGCCAGTGGTCACGTGGCCTCCTCCTCTTTGGTGTCAAATCTCCCTCCATCTCCTTCTTGTAAGGACACTTATGACTATATAATTGTTGTTTTTCAGTCGCTAAGTCATGTCCGACCTTTTGCGACCCCATGCACCGCGGCATGCCAGGCTTCCCTGTCCTTCATTATCTTCTGGAGTTTGCCCAAATTCATGTCCATTGAGTCAGTGATGCTATCTAACCATCTTATCTTCTGCCTAATGCCCTTCTCTTAAGATCCTTAACTTAATCACAGCTTCAAGGACTTTTCTGGTTTTTGCTATATAGGGTAACATCACAGGCCCCAGGGATTAGAATTCAGCTCTCCTTTGAGAGGCACCATTTCTCAGGTGCCCACACCAAATGAGGCTGATTAGTTTAAAACCACACTCCCCCAGTACTTACATCAACTGCCAAGAGGTCAAGGCCCTTGCCCTCAAATTCATGTCCTGGTGCACCTGTTCCTGATAGACAAATGAACAGCATCATTTTACAAAGCACCTGTGTCAGAAAAGGCCTCAACCGTGTCGGGAGAGAATCAATTCAAGGGTCAGAGGTGCCTTCTGAGTATGAAAGCACTTATCCTAAGAGGTCTCCATGTTTCCTGCTGGAAGATCAGTACTTGATTTCAGTTGCTCAATTTCTGGCTGATTCATGTTGATATATGCAGAAACCAACACAATATTGTAAAGCAATTATCCTTCAATTAAAAGTCAATTAATTAAAAACCTCAGGGAAAATGCATAAATTTTTTTAAGAGGTCTTAAAATCCCTTATTATAAACCAAGAAGAAACACCAGATACCTCTGACTTCAATTTATAATAAACATCTAGCCAGGTATGAAATGAAGATTAGAGAGAAACAAGGAAAAATATAAACAATTCAGTTTTTATTAGCATGGCAGAATCTAGGTGGTCTTTTAAAAAATATTCATTATGATTATATTTATATAGTAAACTTTTAAAATTTACTGTTTTCAATAAGGCAGAAATACATCTTGTTTAAAAGCCAAGTTCTTTGGGTAACCTTTCCTTGTAATATGGCAACTTATCATGTGATGACAATCTACAAATAATCACAAAAATAAGAAGGCAATAGGAGACCAACATGGCTGAAGAATTAAACAAGATGAGGTGTTCTCTGCTAAGTCTGACAAATGGCATTTTTAGAAAGAAATACATGAACAGAAAATGACAACTGCTCTCTGGGGACCCTTAGCTAGAGGTCTCAGGGCATGATCTGCTTAACTTTGCACATGAGGACCAGAGGCCTCACAACTCCCTGGAACCATCTGACACTCCACTTTGTTAATGCCAATTATAAGCTGCTGCTGCTGCTAAGTCACTTCAGTCGTGTCCGACTCTGTGCGACCCCATAGACGGTAGCCCACCAGGCTCCCCCGTCCCTGGGATTCTCCAGGCAAGAACACTGGAGTGGGTTGCCATTTCCTTCTCCAATGCATGAAAGTGAAAAGTGAAAGTGAAGTTGCTCAGTCTTGTCCGACTCTTCGTGACCCCATGGACTGCAGCCCACCAGGCTCCTCCGTCCAGGGGATTTTCCAGGCAACAGTACTGGAGTGGAGTGCCTAGACCAGTTTTCAGAGGATTATTTTTATCTGGAGGTGCTTCACTGAAAACAAATATTAAGTGGAAACCCAAGGAGTACAATGGACCAGAGTGGAACTGTCTGTGGACCAACCCGTCCCTCTGCTTGTTTTTGTAAATAAAGTTTTATTGGCACACAGTCTCACCCATTTGTTAACATACTGTCTATGGTTGCTTTCCTGCTACAACCACAGAGCTCCGTGGTTGCAAGAGAGACCATGGTACCCATAAAGAGTAAAGCACTTACTACCTAGTCCTTTCACAGATCCCTGATCTGGATGAAGCTATGGTGGGGGCCTCATGCCCCAGAACCAAGGGTACAAAGTATGAATATTTGCTGAACTCGCTACATGCCAGGCACTGAGTACCAAGCTCCTAAAGTTTACCTTGCTCCATCAGCACCAGACCCAGTGCAGGGAGGTCCTATTACAGCCCCACGTTCCATAGGAGGAAACTGAGGCCCTGAATGCTTTAATGATTTGTGCAAGGTGACAGAGCCAGGATTTGACCCCAGGCATTCGGCCCACTGAGCCCACAGCTGACCTCTATGGAGACGGTTCTCCGCCAGGCTCAGGTGGGAGGGAGAAGCAGCAAAGTGGAGAACTGCCGGGCTCTGATGGGGTGCTGGTCAGCCCCAGCACGGGGAATGCAGGAAGAACCCTTAGGATGGACAGTGATGAGCCCTGGTGAGAATGCCCAGCGCTATTCCAGGTCATGTGCTCATGGGTGAGAAACATGCCGCAAGTAGGGTGGAGTTCCCGTCTCTGCCTTAGGCCTGCACCCCCAGAGGCACACTACAAGGACTTTGTTGCAAGCATTTTTTTTTTTTTTTTTTTTTTGCACAGTGATCCCAGGAAATGCTGATAGAGGAGTGGGGAAGTGGGTCAAGGGAGAGGGGAAAGCCAGCAGTGCAGGGGTGGGGTGGGGCTGGCGCTCGCTGAGCAGAGGCCAGCAGTCAACAGGGCGCAGTCCCACCAGGAGCCTCTAGAGGGCGCATGGGACACACTGCAGCAAGGCGGGTAGGGGCGACTTGAGGTCCTTATCCGCCATTGTTGCCCTTCCTGTGTGCACTGATTTAGGGATGTTCAGTGTCTTACTTCCTGGCACATCAGGCATGACTCAGGCTGGGCAAGGCTGAGTCCCTACACCAGCAGCATGGACTGAATCATGGCCTTTTAAAAGGCCTCGGGGTGATCCAGGGCACTTTGCATAACCGAGTTCCATAACTGCCGGTTCCTTTTCTCCTTCTAAGGATTAAAATGGAATCGCTGGCCCAGCACCACTCTGACATTCCCCAGGAGGTGGAGGGAGTGGGGTGCCTCCTTCGTAATCAGGCACAAGGTGTCTCAACCCCCCCCAAAAAGAGCCACAAAGGGATGACGCCAGGGGCTTTGTGTGGGGGCGTGGCTCCTTCCCCTCCTCCAGTTTTGCTCAGGTATAATCAACAAATTTAAAATGGTGTATACTTCAAGTGTTCCGATGACTGGCTATAGTATACCTTACCAAAATCAAGTTAATTAACACATCCTTCATTTCCCATAGTCTTCTTTTCTGTAGCTGTGGTGAGAGCACTTGTGATCTTGTTTAATCACTAAGTCTAGTCTCTTGTACCCCATGGATTGTAGCCCACCAGGCTCTTCTGTCCATGGAATTCTCCAGGCGAGAATACTGGAGTGGGTTGCCATTTCCTCCTCCAGGGGATCTCCCTGATCCAGGGATCAACCATGTGTCTCCTGAGTGGGTACTTTTCATCTATTCTCAGCAAATCCAATACACAATGGGGAAAGGACAGTCTCTTCAATAAATGATGTTGGGGAAACTGGATAACCACATGCAAAAGAATGAAACTGGACACATCTTACACCACACACAAAAATGAACTTGAAATGGATTGAAGACTTAAATGTAAGAGCCGAAACTGAAAAACACTCCTAGCAGAAAACATCAGGAAAAAGCTCCCAGACACCAGTCTTGGCAATGGTGTTTTGGAAAGCACAACAAAAGCTCAGCAACAAAAGCAAAAAATTAACAAGTAGGACTATATCAAACGAAAAAGCTTTTGCCCGGCAAACTACAATGAAAAGGCAATCTACTAAATGGGAGAAGACACCTGCAAACGGTACATCTCACAAGGGGTTAACACCCCAGATACATAAAGATGTGAATGTTGATAGAGGCTGGGACTAACAGGGAGCTCTCCAAACCCTCCATCTGCTGTAGAGCATTGCATAGCCCCAAGCCTGGGAGACAGGAGCTGCAGCCCACCCTGGCCAGGCTCACTCACCACACCACGCCTGCACCTTTTGCGCTGCCCGCCTGCGCAGGAAGGCTCGGTAAGCCTCAGAGTTCTGGTAGGCCTGCAGCTCGCGGATGTAGCGCTGCTTGTCTTCATCCGCCTCACAAACATACCTCTGGAAGAATGAGCACAGAGATCCTATGAGACTCCCCTCATCTGGAGGGGGCTGGTGGGGTCCCCTTGTCCAACTTGCCTCGGTCTCTCTAGGATGCTACCAAGAAGCTATTGCTCATCTTCTACTTGCATACCTCCAGGGATGGAAACCTCACTACCTAACAGCAAGCCCACTCATTGTTCCAATGATGCAGACCATAGGGAAGGTCTTCCTTCCAATCAACTAGAACCTGCCTCCCTCTGGCTTTCACCACAACTGCCAGGTGTGGTCTGATCACTGCAGAGGAGGGTAGCACTATCAGTGGCCCCTACCCCCACTGTGGGACCTTACACTTCTATTCAATTATGGCAGTGCTTAAGACAGTGCTTAACTTTGTGCAGGGTGCTGGGTGGAGAACAAGTGATAAAGAGATGAATCAGATCCAGCCCCAGGCTACCGCATCTGCTATTGTTTTCCCTCCATCTAGAACCCTTGTCTCAGCTTTCCTCCCCTGGCTAATTCTTACTTATCCTTTAAGATCTATCACAGAACATTCACCTCCTGGAGAATTTATCTGATGCCCCCAGGTTGGCTCGGGCACCCCCACATTGGATTAGATGCCTCCTGGATACCACCCCCTGGCCCTGGTAGAAACCTCTGTCCCAGGCACTCCTCACACTGGATTATATGTGTCCATTTTGGGGGTCCCGACCCCCTACACTACGAACTCCTTGAAAGCAGGGACTTGGACTCACCTTCAGTAACAGAGGCTGGCACCAACTGGTGTAACCCAGGGCCTGGGGAGGTGTGTGTGTGTGTGCTAAGAATGCTTGTCAAGTAGTTATTATTCAGTGACTATTTTATGCACCTGGTAATTTGAAATAAATTATCATGTTAAGCAAAAAACTTATAAAGCACTGATGTGTTGAACTGGGGGCTTCTCAGGTGGCACTAGTGGTAAAGAATCCACCTGCTAGTGCAGAAGATGTAAGAGATGTGGGCTCAATCCCTGGGTTGGGAAGATCCCTTCGGGGAGGGCATGGCAGCCAACTCCAATATTCTTGCTTGGGGAATCCCATGCACACAGAAGCCTGGCAGGCTATGGCCCATAGGGTCGCAAAGAGCTGGGCATGACTGAAGCGACTTAGCATGCACGTGTTGAACTGGTCCTAACAAAGTGTGGAGCTGAGCACGGCCTCTTTCCCTGGGCTTCTGGAGCCTCTTTCCACCAGGCACGTGGTGCATGGCCTCTGTCCCATTCCTGCAGGGACTTGACTCTACCAAGGAGACAGCTGACAATGCTGTAGCAGGGCTTTTGAAAATACGACTTGGAGGAGCTCCAAACATAGCAGCTGGGGCAGGAGAGAGGGAAAGATTTCTGAGATCGTGAAAGTAGCTCAGAGACTCCCTAAAATCTTGGATCAGAGGTTCTGCCTCTCCCCGACCCATAAGAGCTGCCCTGTGCTTTGTATCGCCATGCTTATTCCAAAGACAATTGTCACTTTTGTCTCAGCTGCTCAGACTGGAATGTTGGCAGCTGAAGCCACGTGACAGGTGGGGACTAACCCTAACCATCTTCACCCGACTTGGTCAGGGTAGTTTTGCTTTGATCTCTTTTACACATTAGCAGGGGTATGTGGTGGGAACATTTCTTCCCCACTCCTGATGTTTCCTTCTGTAAGTGGGGGAGCTTAATCCTGCTGGCCTCTCCAGGATCACCCTCCCCTCCACGTGGGAGGAGGAGCTTATCGAAGGGTAAATTGGGAGCCAGAACCAGAGATGCTCTGTGAGGCCCCTCCTGTCTCCTCCCCTGAGACCTGATGGAGACAGACAGCCAGGGTTCCAGGCTGCTCTTGGCCAGAGTCAGGGGCCTGCCCTGACTGTGATGGCCAGGGTTTGTCCAATTGTCTGACTGGCTACTGGATCTACTTCCTGAGTGATTGTGGATCTGAGTAGCAAAGGGAGGGATGCCATTAATTGACACCATGCTCTCAAATTAGGATTTCTCTGTAATAGTTCATTTGAACCAAAGGTTTTCTACAGCAAAAAAAGTTGGAAGTGCAGGGATTAAAGAAGCTTATCTCAGAGTTTTTGCATTTGACCCACAGGAATGACACTTTGGAGGCAGCAGGCTTTTCTGGGAATAGTACAGGCTTTGGGGTCAGACATACTTAGAAGGAGTTTGGGAGGGCTTCCTGTAGGAGGTGACATCACAGCAGGCATGGCTTGATCAGGGTGACTGGAATGTAGTGAGGGACGAGGTGGCAGAAGTTGACATTGGACATAAATGCCGTGATAAAAGCATGACTCTATCCTCTATCTTAGTGTTGCTTCTTCTGTGACCCCAGAACATACTTCCATAGGAGGTTAACAGGAGCTCTGTGCATAAGGGGTTCCATGGTGGATTACTTTGAGAAAGCCTTTCACGAGAGGTGGCAGAGATTTTTGTGCCCTAGAGTGCTGTGCTCCATCTCGCCCTTCACACCTCATTCCAGGAGAGCATGGACTTCATCCGAACTATTTTAAGTGAATCAAATTATAACAAAGGGCTCCCAAAAAGCCCCGCAGAGGGAAAAAAATCTATTTCCCTTGGTCTGCTCCAGAATTTCCTAAACTTATTGGACAATTTAGCCATTTTTCATGGATTCACAATTCTGCCTGACAGTTTGGGAGATAGTAGATGCCAAAGCCGCAGAGACCAGTAATTGCTTTTAAGGGGTGAGGTGGGAGGCACCTCGTGCCTGTCTTCTGGAACATTCCCTCTGGCTCCGGTATGAAAAGGTGGCCCGGGGGGAGGAGGCGGGGGGAGCAGCCCCTAACCAAGGCTGCAGACAGCCAGACCCAGTTCTCCGTTCACTTCACGCAGAAGACTTACTTGCTTTTTCTCTTGTGACAGCTGAGCCCACTGAGCGGCCAGCATCT
>SJYV01036113.1:0-94070 GCA_006410875.1 Neotragus pygmaeus
TATGCAATTATTTCTGTCAGGATCCATTGTGGGAAATGGAAGACTCTCAAGGCATTTCCAGGAAAGGCATTTAACAGAGCAGACTAGGTGCCTGCCGTGCTATTGGAAGGCTAGGGGAGCCAGGGGTGATTTGCGGGAGGGCCCCCCACGTGGCCTTACTCCAGAGGTCATTGCTGCCTACACACCTCCTACACCCATGAAACATCTCGAGACGCTGCCAGATGTTTACATGCCAGTGCGGGGAGCAGTCAGAGGCTGGTCTCTCCCTCAGTCCCACCTTCCAAATCACAGGAGAGTGCCCCTTGGTGGCAAAACTAACTCATGTGCAAGAGCCATGTGTACACAAGTCTGGTGAACGGAGTTCGGAGTGCTGTGGCCTCAGCATACCACCCTGGAGGAGGATCAGAAGGAAGGCACCTGAGGGAGTCAGCTTTCCCTTCATACTTGATACCCTTCTGTATTTAATGCTAGGGTTGCCCTACCAAAATGCTGTAAGCTGGGTGGCTTAAGTGATGGAAATAGATAGTTTCACAACTCTGGAGGCAAGATCAAGGCATCGGAAGGGCTGGTTCCTTCTGAGGGCTGGGTGGGAAGGATTGGTTCCAGGCCTCTCTCCTTGGTATGGAGGTGGCTTTCCCCTTTGTCTTCATGAGGTCTTTCTTTTGTGCGTGTGTGTCTGTGTCCAAATTCCCTCTTTTAATAGAACATTAGTCCTACTGGATTAGTGGCCTCTCCACTCCAGTAGGAGCTCATCCTAACTTATACGGGCAATGGCTCATTTCCAAATACGGTCACTGTCTGAAGTACTGGGGGTTAGGACTCCATCAGATGAATTTGGAGGGGGGATACTATTCAACCCTGGAGGAGGAAATGGCAGCCCACTCCAGTATTCTTGCCTGGAGAATTCTATGGACAGAGGAGCCTGATGGGTTACAGTCCACGAGGTCACAAAGAGTCAGACACGACTGAGCGACTTAGCGCTGTTCAACCCATACAGCATGGTTCAAGTTTTCACACACCGAAAAACATGTGTAACTGGGGAGGGGGGCATAACGTGGAAGGAAATCCAAGTTTCTCTGCAGATAAAAAGTAGAACCTTGGACGATGTGCCGTGCTGGGAAAGGCCTTGTGGAGGCTGTGACTCGGGAACACGTCTGAGGTCAAAGGTCAGAACCAAGGGCAGGGACGGCAGCCTTCTGAAAATATTCTTCCAAATGATCACTTTGTTAGCAGCACGATCCAAGAACTAACGTAAGACCCGTTTGTCCCTTGCCCCACCAAAAGTTCTTCTTTTGTGGAGCAGAGGAGACCCCCTACCTTGTCTCCCTCCCATTTAGCTGTTCTATGGTGAAATCCCACTGCTACCTGGCTGGACTGTCCTCTTGGATATAAAGGAAGGAGCAAATGCCGGGGGCTCCAGCCTCGAACACCTCTGTATTATTCTGAGTAGAGCTGGGTTTGAGACTTGGAAGCTGCTGGGAGGACAGAGAGAGGCCCCATGAGAAGTGGTCTCACCTGGCCAAGACCCTGTCACAGAGCCGAACACAGCCACCCTGCCCAGCTGCTGCAGGATCTCCAAACCAGAGGGCCTCTCGGCTCCAGTGGCCGCGGAAACAGCCAGTGTGACGCTGGCCTCGGGATCGCCTCCCTGCTGGGACTGTCGCTTTGAATGATGAATGTGCATCTGTGGCCTGAGCTTTGAGTTGCAGCTGAGCCTTGGGACTCCCAGGGAGGGTTTCTCATTTCTCTCCGTGGGTGTTGGCTGGGACAGCACAGAAGCCTGTGTCCCTGCTGGTCACTCCCAAGCTTGGAATCTGTCCCTGGAGAAGCCCTAGAGAGGCCAGATGCCGGCTGGTTTCCTCCAGTGGAAGAAGATGCTTTTGGGGGGTCTGCAGATGGTCCCATTGCGAGCACCTTGGTCAGGAGCTCTGGGAGAGGGAGCTGCAGGGAGTGGAATTTCCCCTTCCTTTGAGAGGGGCTGCTGGACAGGCTGGAATAGCCCTGTGGTCAGCAGGTTCTGTTCAGTACTTTGGAGATAATTCACCACGTTCTGGAGGTTAGTCATCTTGTCTCCTCATGGCTTTGCTCCTCCCTCTCCTCGCCTGTTCCCCCTTTAGCCATAAGGACAGGTTGGCTTTGTAACTTCTCCCTGCACACCACCACCTAACCTTCCACTTGCATCCTGCACAACCCTGCTCCGAAAACTTTAATGGCTCCGTACTGCCTGGAGTGGTGCTTCTCAAACTGTGATGTGGGCGTCAGATATGCCTGTAGCTCTTGAAAGGTCAGTGCCTCCTGAGTCCCATCATAGCTCCAGCAATCAGATCACCCATGCTGGTGCCCAAGGACCAGAGTCTTTAACTCACCACACAGGTGATTTTTTTTACATGTATAATTAAAAGATATATATTGTTGTAAAATATATATATCATAAAATTTATGATTTTAACAATTTTTAAATATACAGTCAATGGCACCAAGTACTATTATGGACTAAATGTGTCCTCCCACGTAAGCTCATATGTTAAAGCTGCAGTCTTTATTTTGATGGCATACAGTGGTGGGATCTTAGGCAGGTGATCAAGTTTAGATGAGATCACGAGAGCAGGGATCTAGTGATGGAATCTGTGCCCTTTAACAAGAGGAAGAGAGATCCCTCTGTCTCTCCATGCACATCTTCTGAGAAAAGGATATATAAGTGCACAGCAAGGGTCCTCATTAGCATCTTCCCCGTCTGACACCACGAGCTTGAGCTTCTAGCCTCCAGAGCTGTGAGAAGATAAATGCCTGTTGTTTAAGCCACCGAGAGTGTGGCATTTTGTTTTAGGAGTCTGAGCCGACGAAGAGAGGCATGCTCGCACTGTTGTGCAGTCATCCCCACCATTCATCCGCAGAGCTCTCCGTCTTCTCGAACTCAAACTCTGCACCCATCAAACACTGACTCCCCAACCCCTCTCCCTGGAAAATGCTGTTCTACTTTCTGTCTCTATGAATTCACTCTAGGCCTGTCACATAGGCTTCCCAGGTGTTTAAGTGGTAAAGAATCTACCTGCCACTGCAGGTGACTCAGAGACGCAAGTTTGATCCCTGAATTGGGAAGGTCCCCTGGAGAAGGGAATGACATACCACTCCAATAGTCTTGTCTGGAGAATTCCATGGAGAGAGGAGCCTGGCCAGCTTCAGTCTAAGGGGTCGCAAAGAGTCAGACATGACTGAGTAACTAAGCACACACACAGGTGTGTCATATAAGAGCAATCATATTTGTCCTTTCGTTTCTGGCTTATTGCAGTCAAGAATGTCCTTGAGTTTCATCCTTATTGTACCATGTGTCCAGATGTTCTTCTTTTTTAAGGCTGAATAATATTCCATTGTATATTTTTAAGCCACATTTTGTTTATCCATTCATCTTTCAAAGGACACTTGGATTGCGTCTATATTTTGGTTATTGTGAATCATGCTACTACGAACTGGGATGTACAGATAATCCCTTCTAGCCCTTGCCTACAGTTCATTTGGGTTTATACTCAGAAAGAGAATTGCTGGATCATTTGGTCATTCTATTTTTAATTTTTTAGGAACTGCCATAGTGTTTTCCACAGTGGCTGTGCCATTATACATTCCTACCAACACAGCAAAAGAGTTCCACTTCCTCCATATCCTCACCAACAATTTTTACTTTCTTAAAAAAAAAAAAATAGTAGCCAGAGGGTGACTGCAGCCATGAAACTTAAAGATGCTTTCTTCTTGGAAGGAAAGCAATGACAAACCTACACAATGTATTAAAAAGCAGAGATACCACTTTGCCAACAAAAGACCATCTAGTCAAAGCTATTGCTTTTCCAGGAGTCATGTACAGATGTGAGAGCTGGACCATAAAGAAGGCTGAGTGCCGAAGAATTGATGTGAATACATTGTGGTGCTGGAGAAGACTCTTGAGGGGCCCCCAGACAGCAAGGAAATCAAACCAGTCCATCCTAAAGGAAATCAGTCCTGAATATTCATTGGAAGGACTGATGCTGAAGCTCCAACATTTTGATCACCTGATGTGAAAAGCTGACTCTTTGGAAAAGACCCTGATGTTGGGAAAGATTGAAGGCAAAAGGAGAAGGGGGCAGCAGAGGATGAGATAGTTAGATAGTATCACCGATTCAATGAACATGAATTTGAACAAATTCTGGGAGACAGTGGACAACAGAGGAACCTGGAATGCTGCAGTCTGTGCATTTGCAGAGTCGGACACAGCTTAGCAATTGAACAACAACAATTCTAATGAGTGTGAGGGAATTAAAGCATTGTGGTTTTGATTTGTATTTTTCTGATGAATGGTTGCAGCCATGAAATTAAAAGACACTTACTCCTTGGAAGGAAAGTTATGACCAACCTAGATAGTGTATTGAAAAGCAGAGACATTACTTTGTCAGTAAAGGTCCATCTAGTCAAGGCTGTGGTTTTTCCAGTAGTCATGTATGGATGTGAGAGTTGGACTGTGAAGAAAGCTGAGTGCAGAAGGATTGATGCTTTTGAACTGTGGTGTTGAAGAAAACTCTTGAGAGTCCCTTGGACTGCAAGGAGATCCAGCCAGTCCATTCTAAAGGAGATCAGCCCTGGGATTTCTTTGGAAGGAATGATGCTAAAGCTGAAACTCCAGTACTTTGGCCACCTCATGCGAAGAGTTGACTCATTGGAAAAGACTCAGATGCTGGGAGGGATTGGGGGCAGGAGGAGAAGGGGACGACAGAGGATGAGATGGNGATGCTAAAGCTGAAACTCCAGTACTTTGGCCACCTCATGCGAAGAGTTGACTCATTGGAAAAGACTCAGATGCTGGGAGGGATTGGGGGCAGGAGGAGAAGGGGACGACAGAGGATGAGATGGCTGGATGGCATCACTGACTTGATGGACATGAGTCTGAGTGAACTCCGGGAGTTGGTGATGAACAGGGAGGCCTGGCGTGCTGCGATTCATGGGGTCGCAAAGAGTCAGACATGACTGAGTGACTGAACTGAACTGAACTGAATGAATGATGCTGAGCATCTTTTTATGTGTTAATTGGCCATTCATATATCTTCTGTGAATGTCTATTCAGGTTCTTTGCTTGTTTTTCAATTGTGGGTTTTTTGTTTTGTTTTGTTTTGTATCTGCAGGTGGTTTTGACAGAAGATGGATTGAAAGTGGATTGAGATGAGTCCTGCATGGGGTTTCCAGGACCCTCTGTGAGGGGACTGTGATCCACCTTCCATTTCATTTTCTGTTTTTCTCAGAAAGACTATTTTGTTCTAGCTGTATGTTCCTACCTTCTAGCTTTTTTTCATACCCTTCCAAAAATTTGGACAACTGTAGCAGAAATTTTCTTGTCTGCACAAGAACTACCCTCTACCATCTCCTATCAAAATAGTTCCGGTAGGACTGTGGGTCATAGTGTTCCTCCCCATCCTGACATTGATAGCACACAACCCGGGCTTGGCCCACCCTAATGCTCCCATCACCATGGTACCAGGGATTGGCTCAAGGGTGGACATGGGCTCCAAGCCAATCCATGTGGCTGTTAGAGAAATGTCTCTTATGGCTGGCTTGCCCAGCTAAGATGATGTAAGCTTGGGCTACAGGCTTCTTCCTTGATAGCACAGTCCATCTGCAGGCAGAAAGAGGAGGTCAACACACAAATGTAAGATGACTCAAGGTGAGGAAAGTGAAGAGAAGATAACATTATAAGAGTCCCTGGATCCATGCCTGATAGTAGTGCCCCCTCACTGGATGCTTCAGGTATATAAGCCAATAGATTTCTTTTTGCCTAAGCTGGCCTGCATTCAGTTTCTGTCCCCAGTAACAGAAGGTTCTGGCAGTGCCCAAGGCTTCCTTCCCAGCTCCTCTGCCTGTCCTCTGTGCATTCACCCGCCCACTCTTCTGCCTTTTATGCCTGTGGCCTGAAGGGCTGTTTCCTTTAGGGTCTCCAGTAATCAGGGAGTGGGAACGCAGCTCTCCAAGTGCTTTTGATTTCCAAACCCCCTGCCTGTCTGACCCTTAAGACCTTCTGGGTATATATTCACTCTCTGTGTCTTGTGTAACAGGGTGAGTCCGAGAAAAGTAATTCTTGTGGCGGCTGGAGTGGGCTTGGGAGGGAAACATCCAGCATGGCCACCTCGCCCTCCCACTCCACAGGGCAGCCTTGGGCGGAGGCTCAGCCCAGAGCAACACAGGGTCTGCAGGGACTTAGAGAGGGAGGGTGTGAAAGGTGAGTAATCGCTGAAAACATGACCTTGTGTCTCCTTGTTGTAGGTTTTGAGTGTGTGGCTTTTTCTTTTTGCAGCTCCTTAGAGAGTTTCCCGCCCCCGGCCCAGGAAGGGGAAGCTGCCCCCGGCTGTTGCAAAGGGCTGCGCCTCCCCCGGGAGCCTCTGCTCTTTGTGGTTGGTCCTGGGAGCGGGGTGGGTGGTGGGAGGTGCGGCAGAGCTGGACCTCGAAGTCTCTCCATGGAGGCTGTGCCTGGTGCTGGGCTTACACTTTGGAAACGTGTTCTGGGATGACTTGCTCAAAGACAGCATTTTTGTTTGTTTTCAGATTTTTATTTGAAAAAATAAAGAAGTGTTTTCTGACCCCAGTTATTGTGGAACAAGTTTTGTGCTACACACTACTATGTCCATGGATCACGTGTGCCTTGCACTGTTTTTGCTAGTGCTGCTTTGAAGGCGTGTTTTATGTTCACACCACGTCCATTTCCCCCAGTTGTACTGTTCGAGTCCAGCTTCTGCTCACAGTCAGTGAGAAATGCTCAAAAGGTGTGAAGCTGATGACAGTGATAATAATAGTTAACAGTTACTGAGGGCTTGGCATGTCAGACAGCTGTTGTTCAGCCACTCAGTCGTGTCTGACTCTTCGTGACCCCCATGGACGTGACCCCCATGGACACCAGGCTTCCCTGTCCTTCACCATCTCCCAGGGTTTTTTCAAACTCATGTCCACTGTATTGGTGATGCCATCCAACCATCTCATCCTCTGTTGTCCCCTTCTCCTCCTGCCTTCAATCTTTCCCAGCATCAGGGTCTTTTCCAGTGAGTTAGCTCTTCGCATCAGGTGACCAGAGTATTGGAGTTTCAGCTTTAGCATCAATCCTTCCAATGAACACCCAGGACTGATCTCCTTTAGGATGGACTGGTTGGATCTTCTTGCTGTTCAAGGGACTCTCAAGAGTTTTTTTCAACATCACAGTTCAAAAGCATCAATTTTTCTTTGCTCAGCTTTCTTTATGGTCCAACTCTCACATCCATACATGACTACTGGAAAAACCATAGCTTTGACTATACAGAACTTTGTGAGTAAAGTGATATATATACTCCATATATAAAGCTTTATATATGGAATGTCTAGGTTTGTCATAACTTTCTTCCAAGGAACAGGCATATTTTAATTTCCTGGCTGCAGTCACCATTCACAGTGATTTTGGAGCCAAAGAAAATGAAGTCTGTCAGTGTTTCCACTTTTTTCCCATCATTTGCCATGATGTGATGGGACCAGATGCCATGGTCTTAGCTTTTTGAATGCAGAGTTTTAAAGCAGTTTTTTCACTTTCCTTTTTCACCATCATCAAGCGGTGGTTCTTTAATTCCTCTTTGCTTTCTGCCGTTAAAGTGGTATCATCTGCATATCTGAGGTTGTTGATATTTCTCCCGGCAATCTTGATTCCAGCTTGTGATTCATAGAGCCGGGCATTTCACATGATGTACTTTGCATATAAGTTAAATAAGCAGGGTAACAGTATACAGCCTTGATGTACTCTTTCTCAATTTTGAACCAGTCTGTTGTTTCATGTCTGGTTCTAACTGTTGCTTATTGACCTGCATACAGGTTTCCCAAGACACAAGTAAGGTGGTCTGGTATTCCCATCTCTTTCAGAATTTTCCAGTTTGTTGTGATCCACATACTCAAAGGCTTTAGCATAGTTAGTGAAGCAGAAGTAGATTGCTTTTCTGGAATTTCTTTGCTTTTTCTATGATGCAGCAGATATTGACAATTTGATCTCAGGTTCCTCTGCCTTTTCTAAATCCAGCTTGAACAACATTGGCTATGCTAAAGCCTTTGACCATGATTGTACTCATTCCACTGAATTGTGTACTTGAAAATGGTTGTGTGCTAAGTTGCTTCAGTCGTGTCCAACTCTGTGTGACCCGACAGACAGCAAGCCACCAGGTTCCTCTGTCCATGGAATTCTCCAGGCAAGAATACAGGAGTGGATTGCCATTCCCATCTCCAGGGGATCTTCCCAAACCAGAGACTGAACTGGCATCTCTTACATCTAACCTGCATTGGCAGGCAGATTCTTTACCACTAGGGCCACCTGGGAAGGTTAGATGGTAAATTTTGTGTGTGTATAGCTTCACACACACACACGCACCTTGAGCGTGGCCTTGCCCCTCAGTGCGTCACCGCACCAGGAAGCTCTGAAGGTATTTCTGGTGAATGTGACGGGGACATAATGTTCTTCCTTGAGCCTTAATATGTTTTCCCAATGCCTTACAAAGAACACTTACTACTTTAAGGATTGGAGGGTGAGAGAAGGACAGTTTAAGAATTTAAAAGAAGATAAGAATTGAGGGCATAGGGGGTCGAATGGGTTTCCCTGGTGGTCAGGAAGATGCCCTGGAGGAGGAAATGGCAACTCCCTCCAGCATTCTTGCTTAGGAAATCCCATGTACAGAGGAGCCTGGTTGGCTACAGCCCACAGGGACGTGACCGTGTTGGACATGACTTAGCGACTAAACAGCAACAGGGAGTTAATTGCCCAGAGTCCTCCCAGTGCCGTCCAGGTGGATGGAGCTGAGGAGCAGCAGTGTTCTCAGGGACCGGGTCAGAGCTGTGCTCTGACGCTTTATCCTGCCCCTGAGAGGTTTGCCTAGATTTTCTGTAGAGCTAAATAAGCCTGGGTTCCTGTTGGAGGCGCCACCAGGAGAGTGGGGCCTTTTCATCCAGAAAATGGTGAGGCAATACCTGTGGTGATGGGACAGTCAGCGTTCAGCCCTGACAATGGTCCTAATTTAACAATTAGTAAATCGATAAATTTACTTCTGGATCCCCTGGAGAAGGGCACAGCAATCCACTCCAGTATTCTTGCCTAGAGAATCTGATGGACAGAGGAGCCCGGCAGGCTACAGTCCACAGGGTCACACAGTCAGACAAGACTGAAGCAACTTAGCACACACACCCAAATAGATAAATAATAGATGCTACACATTTTAGAGCACCAACTCTGTTTCAGTCACTGAGGAAGGCTTTACATACATTATTTTTTGAATCTTCATGGTAACCCTGTGGGTTGAGGATCTCTATTTTAAATATTTTTCCCTGTAAAATACATCCTGCAAATAAGGAAGCTTATAATGTGTATTACACTTATTTTTAGTAAGAAATTAATTGCCTTAGGGTGACTGCTGTAATAAATAGACCTTCAAGTGCCTCGCGACTGAAATAGAAGGACGGTTCTTATTCATCAGAGTCGGGCAGGGAGGCAGGGAGAGGAGGGTGGACAGCTTCTCTCCACACGGTCACTCAAGGATCCAGGTTGCCAAGGGCTGCTCTAGGTTTAGCTCGCAGTATCNGAGTAAAGTGATATATATACTCCATATATAAAGCTTTATATATGGAATGTCTAGGTTTGTCATAACTTTCTTCCAAGGAACAGGCATATTTTAATTTCCTGGCTGCAGTCACCATTCACAGTGATTTTGGAGCCAAAGAAAATGAAGTCTGTCAGTGTTTCCACTTTTTTCCCATCATTTGCCATGATGTGATGGGACCAGATGCCATGGTCTTAGCTTTTTGAATGCAGAGTTTTAAAGCAGTTTTTTCACTTTCCTTTTTCACCATCATCAAGCGGTGGTTCTTTAATTCCTCTTTGCTTTCTGCCGTTAAAGTGGTATCATCTGCATATCTGAGGTTGTTGATATTTCTCCCGGCAATCTTGATTCCAGCTTGTGATTCATAGAGCCGGGCATTTCACATGATGTACTTTGCATATAAGTTAAATAAGCAGGGTAACAGTATACAGCCTTGATGTACTCTTTCTCAATTTTGAACCAGTCTGTTGTTTCATGTCTGGTTCTAACTGTTGCTTATTGACCTGCATACAGGTTTCCCAAGACACAAGTAAGGTGGTCTGGTATTCCCATCTCTTTCAGAATTTTCCAGTTTGTTGTGATCCACATACTCAAAGGCTTTAGCATAGTTAGTGAAGCAGAAGTAGATTGCTTTTCTGGAATTTCTTTGCTTTTTCTATGATGCAGCAGATATTGACAATTTGATCTCAGGTTCCACTGCCTTTTCTAAATCCAGCTTGAACAACATTGGCTATGCTAAAGCCTTTGACCATGATTGTACTCATTCCACTGAATTGTGTACTTGAAAATGGTTGTGTGCTAAGTTGCTTCAGTCGTGTCCAACTCTGTGTGACCCGACAGACAGCAAGCCACCAGGTTCCTCTGTCCATGGAATTCTCCAGGCAAGAATACAGGAGTGGATTGCCATTCCCATCTCCAGGGGATCTTCCCAAACCAGAGACTGAACTGGCATCTCTTACATCTAACCTGCATTGGCAGGCAGATTCTTTACCACTAGGGCCACCTGGGAAGGTTAGATGGTAAATTTTGTGTGTGTATAGCTTCACACACACACACGCACCTTGAGCGTGGCCTTGCCCCTCAGTGCGTCACCGCACCAGGAAGCTCTGAAGGTATTTCTGGTGAATGTGACGGGGACATAATGTTCTTCCTTGAGCCTTAATATGTTTTCCCAATGCCTTACAAAGAACACTTACTACTTTAAGGATTGGAGGGTGAGAGAAGGACAGTTTAAGAATTTAAAAGAAGATAAGAATTGAGGGCATAGGGGGTCGAATGGGTTTCCCTGGTGGTCAGGAAGATGCCCTGGAGGAGGAAATGGCAACTCCCTCCAGCATTCTTGCTTAGGAAATCCCATGTACAGAGGAGCCTGGTTGGCTACAGCCCACAGGGACGTGACCGTGTTGGACATGACTTAGCGACTAAACAGCAACAGGGAGTTAATTGCCCAGAGTCCTCCCAGTGCCGTCCAGGTGGATGGAGCTGAGGAGCAGCAGTGTTCTCAGGGACCGGGTCAGAGCTGTGCTCTGACGCTTTATCCTGCCCCTGAGAGGTTTGCCTAGATTTTCTGTAGAGCTAAATAAGCCTGGGTTCCTGTTGGAGGCGCCACCAGGAGAGTGGGGCCTTTTCATCCAGAAAATGGTGAGGCAATACCTGTGGTGATGGGACAGTCAGCGTTCAGCCCTGACAATGGTCCTAATTTAACAATTAGTAAATCGATAAATTTACTTCTGGATCCCCTGGAGAAGGGCACAGCAATCCACTCCAGTATTCTTGCCTAGAGAATCTGATGGACAGAGGAGCCCGGCAGGCTACAGTCCACAGGGTCACACAGTCAGACAAGACTGAAGCAACTTAGCACACACACCCAAATAGATAAATAATAGATGCTACACATTTTAGAGCACCAACTCTGTTTCAGTCACTGAGGAAGGCTTTACATACATTATTTTTTGAATCTTCATGGTAACCCTGTGGGTTGAGGATCTCTATTTTAAATATTTTTCCCTGTAAAATACATCCTGCAAATAAGGAAGCTTATAATGTGTATTACACTTATTTTTAGTAAGAAATTAATTGCCTTAGGGTGACTGCTGTAATAAATAGACCTTCAAGTGCCTCGCGACTGAAATAGAAGGACGGTTCTTATTCATCAGAGTCGGGCAGGGAGGCAGGGAGAGGAGGGTGGACAGCTTCTCTCCACACGGTCACTCAAGGATCCAGGTTGCCAAGGGCTGCTCTAGGTTTAGCTCGCAGTATCTGAGGTTGCTTTTCACACTGACACCAGCTAAATGGAAAGGAAAGGACCTCACATATCAGTTTTACAGGCCAAGCCTGAAAGTCATGACTTAACTTCTGTTTAAATCCTGCTGCCTAGAACTCAGCCTCCAGGCCAAACCTAAGCTCAGGAGAGACTGAGAAATGCAGTCTAGATTTGTTCTCAGGACAAAGAATTAGTGAATTTGGGTTAGGGTGGCTCATGTAACTTCTTGTTCAAACCAAAGCCTTATCAACAGGGAAAGGAGTGATTAAATCATCCCAGGACAGCAGGTATAAATTTGGATGGGAACAGTCACCTGGTTTTTGTGAGTAAGAGTAGGCAAAGACAAGCAAACAGCAACGTTTTCTTTGTTTAAAATAAAAGCAAGGCATGCCCAGAGCCTGTTCTACACCTTGGCTTTATTTCTCCCACTTAGCAGTAAATCTCAGTGATCTGGTCATAAGAGACCCTGCTTTAGGTGTTTTTCTACAGATGGAAGTCAGGTGGGGGACATTGTGGTGGGGTGTTCTGTTCTGGGGAGGCCCTTAGTGTCCTGTTTAGTTACCCTAACAGCCTAAGACTTCATTTTACTACTGCTATCTATTTAACATGTACTTAAAATGATTGACTCATTGTACTGTTGTTTGTAATGCAAAAAATTGAAACAGATCACATCCATCAGTAGGGACTGGTTCAACAGATTGTTTCACAAGGTGTCACTGTCTTCCATGGACAGAAGAGCATGGTGGGCTACAGTCCAAGGGATCACAAAGAGTTGGACATGACGAGTGACATCACTTTCTTTCTTTCTTTCACACAGTGACACTTTGTGAAACAATCTGTTGAACCAGTCCCTACTGATGGGTGTGAGCTGTTTCAATTTTTTGCATTACAAACAACAGTACAATGAGTCAATCATTTTAGGTACATCTTACATAGATGGCAGTAGTAAAATGAACTCTTAGGCTGTTAGGGTAACTAAACAGGACACTAAGGGCCTCCCCAGAAGAGAACACCCCACCACAACGTCCCCCACCTGTCTTTCGTCTGTAGAAAAACTTTATTCAAAGCATAAATTTAGTCCAAGAAGTGAGAAAATGAAGAAGAAATGAAAACAGTCAAGCAAGACAAAATAATAAGTTTAGCCATTAAGCAAAGTCTTTAGTTTGGAATAAACCTTTAGTTCCTCCTCAAGGGCTACAGGGAATATTCTGAGCCATGTCCTTTGAGCTGTTTTGTGGATTCTGAACCCCCTTCCAGGTAGAAGAATTTAAATGTGTGCTGCCCACAAGCGTGTAGACCCCAGACAGCTTGGTTAATGATGGTTAATGATGTTGACTCCCGATTACCTCAAAGCCAACCAGTCCGAAGAACTTCCATGAGCTGATCATACTCCCCACAACCCTCCTCCCTCACCCTGTCTTTATAAACTTTTCCCTGAAAGCCTCTGGGGAGTTTAGGCCTTTTGAGCACTAGCTGCCTGGACAGCTTGCTTGGGGCCTGCAATAAACTCTGCACTTTCCTTCACCACAGCCCAGTGTCAGTAAATTGTCTTTATTCAGTCAATCACTCAGTCATGTCCGACTCTTTGTGACCCCATGAATCGCAGCACACCAGGCCTCCCTGTCCATCACTAACTCCTGGAGTTCACTCAAACTCACGTCCATCGAGTCAGTGATGCCATCCAGCCATCTCATCCTCTGTTGTCCGCTTCTCCTCCTGTCCCCAATCCCTCCCAGCATCAGAGTCTTTTCCAGTGAGTCAACTCTTCGAATGAGGTGGCCAAAGTATTGGAGTTTCAGCTTCAGCATCATTCCCTCCAAAGAAATCCCAGGGCCGATCTCCTTCAGAATGGACTGGTTGGATCTCCTTGCAGTCCAAGGGACTCTCAAGAGTCTTCTCCAACACCACACCTCAAAAGCATCAATTCTTCTGTACTTAGCTTTCTTCACCGTCCAACTCTCACATCCATACATGACAACTGTCTTTATTGCATGCAGGCAAAAAGCATCCTGGCATGAGAGCATCTCAAGTTAATGTATTCGATAGCTTTCTTTATTTTTGTACTTTATATAAATAGGGTCAAACATATTCTTTAAAAATTCTGTGATTCTTTCCCAATTTTCGCTCAAAATGGCGTTTTAAAGATTTATGTGATTAGTAACTGAGTAGCCCATATTTTGAAGGTAAGCACTTTGCTTTCGAGGCTTATTTACACTGTTGCCAGTGTTCTATGTTTTGCAGGATGAGATGTGACTGCTCCCGGGCTCCTAGACACCCATGCACAAGTCTCCTCTACGACTTACCCCTAACAGTAGATCTTCCCTGTCATAGGGCAGGTACACATCCCTTCATTAAGTGCTGTCAGATCCCTCGCTGGACTGTCCCAGAGTGGTTGTGCCAAATCAGACTCCCACACTCGGAAGACTCCCATGGCTCCACATTCTTATCTTGGCTTTCATGTGCATTTGAGATTAAGCAACATTTCCTTTCTTTGTAATTTGAGGTTCCTTGTTTACAAACACCTCTCTGTGCCTTTTGCTCATTTTTCCATTGGTCTGCTTATATTTTCCATGTCAGGTTGGAGTTCTTTCATGCTTTGAATACTAACTCTTTGTTGGTTACAGCTGCTCTGAATACTGTGTGTGACTTGTCTTTGCTCTCACGATGTCTTCTGATAATGGTTCTTAATGCACCATGATCTAATGGATCAATTTTTCCCATATGGTGGATTTTTTTGTTTTGTTTTGTTTCCTGCTTGAGAAGTCTTCCTAGCCTAGGTCTCAATTCCTACTTTACACGGGAACAGACAGTGGTTCAGATGTTGGGTAATCTCATGCCCAGGATCCAACCCAGTTTGCTCCTCCTGGGGATTTACCAGGTAATCTCCCAAGGCCAGCGTGAGTCCAAAGACACCCCGGCTCTGATGCTGCCTGGGACCCCCAGGTCCAGTCTACTACCCACCCTCAGGCACTGTCACCAGCTCCTTCTTTAGGTCAAGAATTTTATTCTTCCCCCTAGTGTGGCAGGACTGGCTGGAATGCTTGTATGTGATGTGTCCTTAGGGCACTGGGGCTCCAGGATGCATCTATGAAGGGAGGGCCCCCTGGAGCTTCCCAAGGAAGATCTTTCTGGAGCGGTATCTCAGGAAAGGGCCTTCAGGGAAAAAGGGGGATTCGTTAGGGAGGCTGTTGAATGTTACTGTCCCTTTGATGTCGATGACAATGGTGATAATGATGGTGTCTTGTTGCTATTTGTGCTCCACAGAGGCTGAGAGGCGGAACAAAGATTTGGATTCAACGAGGAAAGCTGGGAGGGCACGGCCTCCTCTCTCCTGAGGGCTCTTGCCCCTGTGTCTTGAAGAGTAAACCGCATGACCTCAGTTAAAGGAAGGAAGAGAGGGTGAAAGGAAAGCAGACAGGAAGGAAAAGGAAAGGCGGTCCCCCGCGGTCCCATCATCCCCACATGCGCCTCCTTCCGGGTCACGTGCAGGCCCGTGTCGGTTGGTGCACTTACTATTTTGTGTTCCCTTGTCACTTCCATGTTTGTCCTTGTGAAACATACTTAATTTTTAACAGCCGTCCAAGGCACCACTGAGTGGATAGACGTGCCCGAATGCGGCCATACTTCCAGTATCGGACAGACATGAGGCTATTTTCAGAGTCAGCCTAGATGATTTAGTCAAACCAGTAGTGGTTAGTTGTAATCATTATTTCTTTTTTCTACCTTTTAACTATTTCCTTAAGCTACATTCTCAGAAATGGGATTTCTGGGTAAAAAGGGATGGATATTTTTGTTGCTTGTAAAAGATAGTGGTAGATCTCTTTTCAAAGATGCTGTGCTAATTTGTAAAACCCAAAATAAATTTCTTGCAATTTTTCAAAGGGAATAGTGCAGCAAGAAAAGTTCCCCAGAATATCCCTCCAGTGCCTTGGAGGGCTCTTTCCTTACAGAGTTTCAGGAAGGTTCTAATCAGCAGCTCTATTTTTGTGAGATCAGGTTGTGGTAGACAGGAGGCTGTGTGGTATCAGGACTGATAAGGATATTTGGGGACTGTTTGTGGCCAGTTTAAATGCCTACTCTGTAGGGCTGTGGTCCGGGGACCTGGGAGAGTGACAGGCTCTCTTTGAGGAGGCTCCTCTTCCGCCCTCCCAAAGCTTGCACTTCGGGTGCCGAGGGACACCGCTGAGGGCACTGCCACCTGGACGGGGCAGCCTCGCTCACACGGTGGTCTTGCGCTGTTCTCTCAAGAAAGTGAAGGCCTGGGTGATTGTGGCCAGGCTCCACTGCACCCCAAGAGGGTGTGAGTGCTCAGGCCCACAGCCCAGGTAGGGAGGCTGAGCCCTGAGGGTCAGAGCTGTTCTGGGCCCGGCTCAGGTTCCCTCCCTGGGAACCAGTTGGAGGATCCAGGCAGCATCAAAGCCCAGGGAGCAGTGAGTGGGTGCAGGGATGTCCCTGCCCTCCTGCCGAAGCCTTTCCCTTTGGCTGCTGGGCCTTCCCAGGGACAGAGGGACCCGTGGCTCACGGGTGAGGGGCAAGTGTCCCCAGACTGGCTGGGCCGTGGACCCACACGCATGCTCCAGCAGAAGCATTGTGCACAGGACATGGGAACCCAGGTCCACGCTGCAGGCTACCCCTGAGAGAGGCCAGGGCCTTGGAAGGGATCTGCCCAGGACGTGAGCATGGGCATGTTTGCTTGGAGAGCAGGGTCAGAGGCTCTGTCAGGGCAGGAACCCAAGGAGGCCTGAGTCTGAACATTCAGCACAAACAGACAAGCAAACCCCTTCCTGTGTGCGGGCAGAGTCCAGCTCACCATGCCCCACCCCGGCTGCTGCTGAGGTGGACTTTTGGGGCTTCCGGAGCTGGGGGAGTTTGGGACTCTTTCCCCGATGACAGCCTCGGCCATGCAGTTTCACAAGCTCCCTCAATACGCCAGTGTCAACATCAACCACACAGTAGAAGGAATAAAAATAGCGCTGTTACTTACTCAGGACTTCTCATGTGCCCGCTGCTGTTCTAAGGGTTTTGTATGGTCTCACTGCATGGGGGGTGTTGCTGTCATCATCCCCATTTTACAGATGTGGACCCTAAAGCCCAAGAGAGGTTAAGAAACTTGCTCCAGGTCATACAGCCAGTAAGTAGGGGAACTGGAGTCATACTGAGGCTGTCTGGCTCTGGAGCCAGTGAGTTTCCTCACTTCCCTGACCAGCTTTTGTGTCTTACAAGATAACAGATGCTCTCACATCTACGGTCGCATAGAAACTGCCAGCAACAGCGTCTGGGGGCACAGCTGCAGCTCCGAGCACTGACAAGGGCTGCAGCCAGCACCCGGCTTTCCAACCGGCAACTTTAGCTGATTACCCAATTTGTCTTATCCAATCACTTTATCCGTAAAATGGGGGTATAATCCCCACTTCACTGCACCAAGGGAGGAAGGGCTGTGAGGATTAAGTGAGATCCCATCTTTGAATGTGTGCAGCACCTGGGTAGACACCTAGGAAATGTGGGCTTCTGGGCCAAGTTCTCTTCCTCTTAATATGTTCTCCAAAGGCCCCCTAGCTGTCCTGGGTGCCCTGGCAGAGGCAGAGGAGCAGCTATAAAGCAGTGATGAGTCGATGCAGACTGCCACACAAAGCTCTAAGAAGAGGCAGATGTATACAACGTAAGACTCCCCCTCACAAGGCCACACTCTGCGGATGGCCTCCACGAAGCTGGGAAACTGCGGGAGAAAATCACCCTTTCTCAACACTTTGCTGACAGCTGGAAGTCTCTGTGGTTTAATGGCCTAATGTCCTGCTCTCAGTTACGTCCTTCTAGGGAGTGGCCCTTGGGGTCTAGCTAATCTGTAAGCCCGGGGCACATGCCCCCTTTAGTTGTTAGATTCTCCTTCCAGTTTCACCTCTGAATCCCCAAAAGGGCCATCTGAGAACTTACTCATCTTCTTGACCTCCCTGTTCTACAGGAAAGTCAGCCAACTAGCCAAAGCAAGTGTGTGCGCATGTGCACGCTCAGTCACTCAATCGTGTCTGACTCTAAAGACGGAGATATTTACTAATACCATAAAAACGTAATGCTGATTTAGATTTCAGTTTATTTTTTGACTCCATTGAAATAGATTGGGAGAAAGAATGAATATCACTGATGGCATGGATTCTGCCATTACTAACTGAGACAATGAGTATTTTAGAAAGACACTTGGATACTCACTTCCAAACCAGTAAAGAAAGGAGGGGTGGACACTGAGCAGGCAGCGAGCAGTAACTGCGCACAGTCTGCCTCTTTGCTGTCCAGCACTCATTCCACCCTTCCCCAACCCCCCACAGGAAATGTCACTGTCTCCTATGGCAGAGAGCCAAAGTTTCGTATCTCTACACCAGGCCAGCTTCTGCATTAGACTCATTGGAAAAGTCCCACGGCCTTCAAACTACAAGACAAGTTCTCTGCTCCAGCATTGGCAGCTGTCACTGGTACATGGAGCAAACGTCCTGCCCTGTGAGGACACTCTGTTCCTGGGGCACCTGGCACCCTGCTCTGCTCCTGGGAGTATCTGCTGTAGTCATTGCCCGCTGTGGACTTGGTTCTGCCCTCCATAGGGGTCATCCCTGTCCATTACTCTCATGGCCACTCATGAGGCAGGTTGGCAGAGGCACGCCATCGCTGGGGCCACATAGCTTCTGGTTGGAGAGCATTAGGGGTCCTGAGGACCAGGGATAGTCTGTCACTGTTTCCATTGTTTCCCCATCTATTTGCCATGAAGTGATGGGACTAGATGCCATGATCTTAGTTTTCTGAATGTTGAGTTTTAAACCAACTTTTTTACTCTTCTCTTTCACCTTCATCAAAAGGCTCTTTAGTCCTTCTTTGCTTTCTGCAATAAGGGTGGTGTCAATTGCATATCTGAGGTTGTTGATATTTCTCCCGGCAATCTTGATTACAGCTTGTGCTTCATCCAGCCTAGCGTTTCTCATGCATTACTCTGCATAGAACTTAAATAAGCAGGGTGACGACATTCAGCCTTGATGTACTCCTTTCCCAATTTGGAACCAGTCTATTGTTCCGTGTCCAGTTCTAACTATTGCTTCTTGACCTGCATACTGATTTCTCAGAAAGCAGGTCAAGTGGTCTGGTATTCCCATCTCTTTCAGAATTTTCCACAGTTTATTGTGATCCCCACAGTCAAAAGCTTTGGCATAGTCAAGAAAGGAGAAATAGATGTTTTTCCGGAACTCTCTTGCTCTTTTGATGATTCAACAGATGTTGGCAATTTGATCTCTGCTTCCTCTGCCTTTTATAAATCCAGCTTGAACATCTGGAAGTTCATGGTTCATGTACTGTTGAAGTCTGGTTTGGAGAATTTTGAGCATTACTTTGCTAGTGTGTGAGATGAGTGCAAATGTGTGGTAGTTTGAACATTATTTGGCATTGCCTTTCTTTGGAATTGGAATGTAAACTGACGTTTTCCAGTCTTGTGGCCACTGCTTAGTTTTCCAAATTTGCTGTCATATGGAATGCAGAACTTTCACAGCATCATCTTTTAGGATTTGAAATCGCTCAACTGGAATTCCATCACCTCCACTAGCTTTGTTCATAGTGATGCTTCCTAAGGCCCACTCGACTTCACATTCCAAGAAGTCTGGCTCTAGGTGGTTGATCACACCATTGTGGTTATCTGGGTCTTGAAGATCTTTTTTGTATAGTTTTTCTGTGTATTCTTGCCACCGCTTCTTAACATCTTCTGCTTCTGTTAGGTCCATACCATTTCTGTCCTTTATTGTGCCCATCTTTGCATGAAATGTTCCCTTGGTATCTCTCATTTTTTTGAAGAGATCTCTGGTCTTTCCCATTCCATTGTTTTCCTCTATTTCTTTGCATTGATCATTGAGGAAGTCTTTCTTATCCCTTCAGAAGGGATTGCTGTTACCCACTGAATTATCTCAGGTAATAATTTTACTCAGAAACCTAGTTGACCTTTGGTATNTTTGAAGAGATCTCTGGTCTTTCCCATTCCATTGTTTTCCTCTATTTCTTTGCATTGATCATTGAGGAAGTCTTTCTTATCCCTTCAGAAAGGATTGCTGTTACCCACTGAATTATCTCAGGTAATAATTTTACTCAGAAACCTAGTTGACCTTTGGTATTTTGTTGAGGGTAAGGGGAGGTCATTCCAATCAAAGGAACCATAGTCAAAGATCTACCCTAGTCTAAATCTTATACAATAATTCCAATGATTTACCTACTTGGCATCTGTGTATTGCTCTCACCCTAACTGGATTGTTACTACATTCAAACAGTAGCCTCATGGGAGATGTCCCTTCATATGCTATTTTCTGGGGGTCTCTCTGTTAGATGAAATTCTTAAGAGAAGGTTCTGGAGAAAGACCTTATTTTCCAATTTTATCTCCTGCTATGGCTGCCATTTGCAGGCAACAATTTCAAGCTAGTATAAAGAAACTGTGTGTGTGTGTGTGTGTGTGTGTGTGTGTGTGTGTAAAATCCTGTAAGACTCTTCCGGAACTTTCACTGCATCAAGCTTGAAGGCCACTGAGAGAAGGAGCTTCTCTTAGATTGTCACATTCCCTCCTATCCCTGCCTGACACCTGGCTCTTTCTGATCTCAGTCCATTCCTCTATTGTAGAACATTGCCTAAAGTTGCCAAAACAACAGCCCCATTCTGGATTTTTCCTAACATCTCCCCAAGTCAACAGCCTCACTCAGTATATAGTCTGTGCCTCACTATTTGGCCAAGTGTTTTGCTATGGCGTGACAAGGATCACAAACATTCTGTGCTAGAAAGCTGGGATTCTCATTATCTGCCCCTTCTTCCTCCCTCAGCCCATTCCTGCAGNCCTCTTGTACCTCTGCTTCTAAGTCTGAGGTGCCCTGCACCACTTGGGCAATTTTATCTACATATTAATGGCCTCACATTCCAATCTCTAGGTCGGATCTCTTCTCTGAGTACCTGAAGCCCTTAAATCACTTGTATTTGGTTGTTCCACAGCATTTCAAACTTCATAAGTCCAACTCCTGATTTCCCATTTTGATATATCTAACCAGAACCAACCTAGATAGCATATTAAAAAGCAGAGATATTACTTTGCAAACAAAGGTCCATCTAGTCAAGGCTATGGTTTTTCTGGTGGTCATGTATGGATGTGAGTTGGACTGTGAAGAAAGCTGAGCGCAGAAGAATTGATGCTTTTGAACTGTGGTGCTGGAGAAGACTCTTACAAGTCCTTTGGACCGCAAGGAGATCCAACCAGTCCATTCTAAAGGAGATCAGCCCTGGGTGTTCTTTGGAAGGAATGATACTGAAGCTGAAACTCTAATACTTTGGCCACCTCATGCAAAGAGTTGACTCATTGAAAAAGACCCTGATGCTGGGAGGGATTGGGAGCAGGAGGAGAAAGGGACAACAGAGGATGAGATGGCTGGATGGCATCACCGACTCGATGCACATGAGTTTGAGTGAACTCCAGGAGTTGGTGAAGGACAGGGAGGCCTGGCGTGCTGCAATTCATGGGGTCGTAAAGAGTCGGACATGACTGAGCGACTGAACTGAACTGAACCTCAGGCAGTGCCCTCATCCCAGCATCTGGTACTAACGTTTTAAACCCAGGAGTTCATGAGGCTCCTTTTTTCCTTCCAATCTCAAATCCAGCCTAGCAGCAAGTGACATCAAGTTCTAGATATTTTGAATTCTCTCCACTTTTCTCTATCTCATTCAAGTATTCATCAGCTTTTACTTGGATTGCTTTTTAAATTTCTTTTAATGCACTTTAAATTTCTTTTTTAAATATCAGTTTATTTTAATTGGAGGATAATTATTTTACAATATTGTGATGGTTTTTGTCATACAACATGAATTAGCCTCTGGCCTGGAGAATCCCAGAGATGGGGAAGCCTTGTGGGCTGCCATCTATGGGGTCGCACAGAGTTGGACCTGACTGAGGTGACTTAGCATGCATGCATGCATTGGAGAAGGAAATGGCAACCCACTCCAGTACTCTTGCCTGGAGAATCCCAGAGACAGAGGAGCCTGGTGGGCTGCCGTCTATGGGACTGCACAGAGTTGGACATGACTGAAGCAACTTAGCAGCAGCAGCCATAGGTATACATGTATCCCCCTATCCTGAGACCCCTCCCACTCCCCTCCCCATCTTATCCCTCTGGGTTGTTCCAGACCATTGACTTTGGGTATCCTGCTTCATGCATTGAACTCACACTGGTCATCTATTTTACATATGGTAATATACACGTTTCAGTGCTATTCTCTCAAATCATCCCACCCTCATCTTCTCTCACTGAGTCCAAAAGTCTGTTCTTTACATCTTTACATCTGTGTCTCCTTTGCTGCCCTGCATGTAGGATCATGGTTACCCATCTTCCTAAATTCCATATATATGCATTAATATACAGTATTTGTCTTTCTCGTTCTGACTTATTTCTGTCTGTATAATAGGCTCCAGCTTCATCCACCTCATTAGAACTGACTCAAATGCATTCCACTTTATAGCTGAGTAATATTCCACTGTGTATATGTACCACGACTTCCTTATCCATTCGTCTGCCGATGGACCTCTAGGTTGCTTCCATGTCCTAGCTGTTGTAAATAGTGCTGTGATGAACATTGGGGTACACGTGTCTCTTTCAATTCTGGTTTCCTCAGTGTGTAGGCCCAGCAGTGGGATTGCTGGGTTGTGTGGCAGGTCTATTTCCAGTTTTTTAAGGAATTTCCATTTTGTTCTCCATAGCAGCTGTACCAGTTTGCATTCCCACCAATAGTGTAAGAGGTTCCCTTTTCTGTACACCCCCCTCAGTATTTATTGTTTGTAGACTTCTAGTCTGTTCTCCATGCAGCAACAGAAGAGTAGTATTTCTCAAGCATAAATGTGAGGACATGACTCCTCTGGGGCAATTTCTAATAGCTTTTCATTCAACTAAGGATAAAATTCATGCTCTCTATTATGGCTTATGTGGGCTACATCATTCTGTTCCTGCCTCCCTGACTGTGCTCCAGTCTTTCAGGAGATTGAGCACGGTAACATTTTTCCTGCCCCAGGACATTTGCACATACTACTCCCTGTCTGTAATGTTTTCCCTTGCATTTTCCCCGTGACTAGCTCATTCTCCATCCTTCTGATCTCAGTTTAAAAAAAACAGGCCTCTTATCACCTAGTATTATTATTATCTCAGTCCTTTGTTTATTTTCTTCACAACACTTGAACACTTATAATAATTTTGTTTGATTATTTCCTTATCTGCTCCTGAACTTGTATACCAAGCCCATAAAGTTAGGGACTACCCTTGTCTCATTCACTAACTAGCAGAGTACCTGAAGAGTAATCATTAAATAAATAAGTGTCGTTTGAATGATTTATCTGTTTTTCCCTCAAACATATCCCAACACATGGTGCTTTAGAAATCTTTATTGCTTCATCTCACTTGAGCACTTGGGCAAATGTTGCCTGTAGAGTATGTTCCTGTAGGGGAGAAATAGTTTTGTAAACCCATGGCCTACTCAGCTCTCAAGCTGCATTTACAACTAATTGATCTGATCTTGAACTTTTTCATAACCAGCAGTGAGAAGCAGCCAACCAGCCCTCTTTCAGGTGTGCAAAGCCCTGTTGACCACCTGCCATGAATCCAGGCTCTGTAGCTGTTTGTATGCTTATAAAAGGCAATTCCCAGTTACCTGGAGGATGCAGACCTCCTAGCTGGCTGGCACGTTGACACATGTGATGAAAATTCCCCAAGGACTCAGGTAAAGTGTGTGGGGGAGCAGATTCCCCAGGCAGGTCAAGGTTTTCTGATTTATGGCCTGTTGCCCTTTTCCACTGAGTACAAGCCAGGGCTCATGCACAGGATGGTTTTGTTCAGGCTTGTGAAGTTACAGAAGTAATCCTGTATGCCTGAAATCTCTAGTTTATAGCACTAGAGTTTGTGAAAGTGGAAAGGGAGCCCTCCATGCCTTGTAACCGTGTGTAGTATTATTGGGCACCAGCTGTGTGCCAGCCCCCAGCTAGGCCTTTGTTCATATTGCCTTCAATCCTCATGTAACTCTGCAAGATGAATGGGCCTATGTGTTATAGACAGGGCTTCCAAAGCTCTGAGCAGCCCCACAGCGCCAGAATGGAAGAGCTGGGACCATGGCCAGGCCCTGAGAGCACCTTTTCCAACGCCTCTGAAGAGGAGCCAGAGTTGCAAAGGCAGCTTGGACCAAGATCCTCTGCAGGTGAGGTTAATCTTGGGAGTTCCTGGGTCTTTTCCTCTTGTAGGAGCAGAGACTTGGCAGTCTAGGAATGTCCAGCCAGAGGGTGGACAGGTCAGGGTGACCTGGACTTCATCTTGGCTGAGTGGCCTAGCCAGAACAAGTCTCACCCCCCACGAGCCTCCCTCAAGGTGTTTGGGCAGGTCCCAGCAAGTGGGCTGACAGCCTTAGCCTACCTTGGGAAGCATGGACTCCTTAAGGGAGGAGGAAGCTTAAACGGCTCCTCGGCATTTAGTCAGTATTTACCTTTAACTCTGTCTCCAGTGGGCCCTCCCCTCGTGTCTCTCAGCATGTTTACCACACCACTGTGCTGATTGGTGTTAGTGTTGCTGCTGTTGTTGATATTATTATTATTGCTATACTAGTTTTCATACTGAGGTGGGAGATTGTGTATCCACAATACCTGGAAAGCAGGAGTGTGGGATGGAAGGTTGGATGGATGGATGGATGAGTGGGTGAGTGGGTGGATGATTCGGGGATGGGTGGATGGGTGAGAACCCATTGGTTGGTGTGATGGGGCCAGTATGTGGCACTGGTCACCAGAAGCGGGGATTGTGATGAGGAAAAAGCAGGAGCACAAAAGGAGGCCCATGAGTGGAAGCTTACGGACTCTAATCCATCTCTCTGAGCAGTGCTGCCGGCAGGACTTTCTTCCATGATGGAATTTTCTATGTCTGTGCTGTCCAGTATGGTAGGACCTAGCTCCATATGGCTGTCAAATAGTTGATATTGTTCAGTTGCTAAGTCGTGTCCAACTCTTTGTGACCCCGTGGGTGCAGCACGCCAGGCTTCCCTATCCTTCACCATCTCCCAGAGTTTGCTCAGACTCGTGTCCATCGAGTAAGTGATGCCATCCAACCATCTCATCCTGTCTCCCCCTACTCCTGTTGCCCTCACTCTTTCCCATCATCAGGGTCTTTTCCAATGAGTCGGTTCTTCACATTAGGTGGAAAGTATACTTCACAAAATATTGGAGCTTCGGCTTCAGCATCAGTCCTTCCAATGAATATGCAGGATTGATTTCCATTAGGATTGACAGGTTTGATCTCCTTGCTGTCCAAGGGACTCTCAAGCATCCTCTCCAACACCATAGTTCAAAATAAATTGAATAAATAAATAAATTCAGCATTCAGCCTTCTTTATCAAACACTTAAAATGTTAAAATGCTAGTGTAGCAGAGAAGCTGACTTAAAAATTTTTTTGTTTTTATTTATTTTTGTTGAAGTGTAATTGACATATAACACTGTTAATTTGGGGTGTACAAGGTAATGATTTGATATTTGTATATGTTGTGAAATGATCACAATAAGTGTAGTTAACATCCTTTACCACAGACAGCTACAAATTTTGTTTTCTTGTGATAACTTCTAAAATCTCTTCTCTTAGTGACTTTCAAATATACAGCACAGTATTATGAGCCATAGTCACCATGCTGTACATTACATCCCCAGGACTTATTTTATAACTGAGCATTTATAATTTTTGACCAATCCCATCTCCTCTTGCGAGCACCAATCTGTCCTCTATCTATGAGCCTAATATTTTGTTTTTTAGATTCCACATATAAGTAAGTTCATATGATATTTATCTTTGTCTGACATCTTAAATAGTATAATGCCCTTAAGTTCCATCCATGTTGCAAATGACAAGATTTCCTTCTTTTTTTCTGAATAATATTCACAGAGTACATATACACATTTCTAAAAATGCACTCTTCCATCAATGGACATTATAATGCTGAAGTGAACAGTGGGTGCAGATAACTTTTCAATTTAATACACACACACATGCACAGTTCTCACAAGTGGGATTGTTGGAACACTTGGTAGTTCTATTTTTAATTTTTTGAAGAATCCCTGTACTGTTTTCCATAGAGGCTGCATCAGTTCACACGTCCACTTACAGTTGTACGGGAGTCCCTTTTCTCCACCATTATCATCACTCGTTATCTCATTTTTGATGATAGTTATTCTACTAAGTGTGAGATCATATCTTATTGGGGTTTTGATTTGTATTTCCTTGATGATTAGTGATGTTAAGCACTAAATATTACTTAATTTTAATTAATTTAAATTTATCTTTCAACAGCCAGAGATGAGTAGTTGCTGACTTTCTGGAGCACGCGGCTCTGGTGGACTGGGCCAGCTCTTGTTTGTTCTGATCAATAGGCAGAGGTGCTATGAGGCAATGAATGGGAAATAGCTTGAAGAAGGGCTGTGGGACAGGATTTGCACTTCTTTTCCCTTCCTCCATCCTGCTGCTTAAAGCAGGGATAATAAAGCTAAGGCTTCATCTCTAGTCCTGAGGGCCAGAAACACCCCAGACCCAGTGGAGGGGACAGCTGGAGGTGGCCTGGGCACCATGTTTAAGTGTAACCGTCTCACCTGCCGTGATCACAAACCCTGTGGGAGAGGTCTATCTTTCTGTCCTCTCGGTTTCAGGTGATTGGCGCTTGAGCAGTCTTGGCTGGGGCTCGGGGCACCCTCCCCCCGCTCCACGCACTCATCTCCGCCGTTGGAGCCCTGGCTCTGCAAGCATCCTTCCTTAGCCTGCTGTCTGTGGGCTCACCCTGTCCTCCAGGCCTTTGAGGACCAAATCAAAACCACAGCTTTCTCTCCTGAAAAGCCTGGCTCTCGCAACATGAAGCCTTGGCTCCTACCGTACTTTTCTTCCCCGAGTCTTGGCAACCTGCTTTGGAAGTTGAAAGCCTGAATGTTTGGGCTCTGTTTCCCAATGGGTGACCCCACCCCGAGGACCACCCATCTAAAATAACACCCTGCCTGAATGGACTAAGTGATGTGGTAGCAAAAGTTAAAAAACAAAACAACAACAACAAAAAACACCCCAAACAGAAATAGTTCCATATACTGAAGTACTATCCTGTCGCATCAGAAATAGCTCTCCCTGAATTGAAAACAACTGCTGCCCATATTCTGTTAATATGGCAAGAAACTTCTTGGCTGAAAGACATTTGGATCCCACGGGGGACAGGAGGGAAAGGCAGAGGGAGCCGTGGAGTGAGCCAGGCTCAGAGGTGTGAGTACCTCTGAGGTCCTTCAGGGCCTGCTCCTCAAATCAGATGTCAGCTTGAGCCAGGCCCCACCCCACTGCTGTGCACACTCTCTCTGCTCTGCTAAGTCACTTCAGTCGTGTCCAACTCTGTGTGACCCCATAGACAGCAGCCCACTCTACCCACGGCCATTCTGGGCTGGCTTGATGCCTTCATTCCTTGCCTGTCACCCCTGTCAAAGAATAACATTTCCATTTGTCTTTTGGGGCCCTGGAAGCTATGGGGGTTACAAGAGAAAAGGAAACGTGAATTTCTTCATTGAGTTCAATGTATCATGGTTATAAAAGCAGGGGTTCTGCATCTAGATGCAGGAGCCTCCCCAGAGGTCTTGGAGCATGCAGGGAGTGATGTATTTTTTTCCTGAGAGTAGTGGGTGTGCAAGGCGCTGGAGCTGCCAGATCGTGACACACACTGGTGAAGTAGTGCCCAGACCTAGACAGTCCCCAGAGTCTCTGCAAGTCCTTCTCCATTCAGCGGGGGCCCGCCCTCCAACCCCAGGGTCCAGGCACCCCAGGGCTCTGTCTGTTAACGGCATCTGTCTTGGAAACACCTGAACCCTTAAAGTGAATTCTTCAGGGAGCTTGTTCTTAAATTAGAGGTCTAAATCTTGACATTTAGGAATGAATGGTAGGATTTTAGGCATCACTACTGGGTGGGCACCTCTATTTCTATGTTTGGGCTCTTTCAGTGCCCTTGAAGTTAATTATTCATCATCTGGGCTTAAGGCCCTGACCACAGGGATGAGATCAAGAATACTAAAAAGACGCTGACAAGGCCTCTCTTAGGCAGGACATATGCATAGTACTGACCTACCTGGAAACCCCTCTCACTGCAAACAGCCTGAGCAGAGAGCTGAGAGTCTTGGAATTCAGCCTCCATTCTGCCTCAGGTGCCCAGAGGACCTGGCTGATCCTCAGCCCCTCTCTGGTGTCAGAGGATCTTTCTTCTACACAGCGTGGGGGATCACCTCTGTGGCACTAAACACCCTGATAGCCAGATCCTGGGGTTTTTTTCTTTTTTTTTTAATTTATATTTTTATTGAAGAATAATTGCTTTACAGAATTTTGTTTTCTGTCAAACCTCAACATGAATCAGCCATAGGTATACATATATCCNAACAGGGAGGCCTGGCGTGCTGCAATTCATGGGGTCACAAAGAGTCGGACACGACTGAGTGGCTGAACTTTGGTGTAGACCAAACGTCTTATGGATGTTTTGAATAGAATCAAATGTTCTGCAAAGGCTCTATTGAAATCCTCAGAACAAAATTTACACCTAGGAGACACTGATTGCATGAATGCTTATTTTGCATGAATTCTTTTTTATTTGCCAGGAATCACAAAACAAAAATGAAACTCAGGGGTTTGTGCAAGACCTAAAAGGGAAAGGTCTGCCCAGTGTAAGAGAACTGGAACTCTCTGTGCATTATAGAGTCTTGGTGACACATTTTCATGACCTATGTGGTGTGAAATCTTACTTGCAACAGTTTTTGGCAGGGAGAGGAAGGAATGTAACCAAGAGATAAAAATCTCTAGTATCAAGATGACATGAGCTTAAAACTCTCAAAGGCTCAAAGACGGCCTAGTTGAACATGAGTTCTTCTTAAAAAACACAGAGATCCCTAAAACTTAGAATGTACCTTATGGGTCAACAACAAAATAAAATACTTAGGAATAAACAACAAATGACACTTAAACGTCAAGGCAGTCTTACAGTGAAGGAAATGGGATTTTATTCTATATGTAAGCTAAAAAGTCATCCTGCCACAGTTTCATGGGTTCTGACAGAATACATGAGATTCCTGGGGAGAGATAATGATGTCATTACTCACAGCATTATCAGTAGCCAGAGCATCACCATTTGTCCTGGCTGCCAAAGCCCCAATTCCCATGGGAAAATGTGAAGAAGCCCAGGTCACACCACCTTATTAAAGATGAGGGATTCTGAGCTTAAAGAATCTAAATATTTTATCATTGCTGGTGAGCCTGCCTGATAATTATCTTGAAAGTATGTGTTACTTTTATTTTACTAGACAATAAACAAACCTACCTTTTGCGTGAGAGAAAGAAGTGGGGGCAGGCTATCTGTATTGTCTATTGGTCAAGACTCTTAGCTACAAAAATATCCTTGAAAAGATAGTCCATAGAGGAGGAGTGGACATCACAAATTCTGAAGATGGATTTGCGTGCATCCCCCTAATGAGAAATTGAGTTAATCCATTTGTTGAGAGGGTGAAAGTGCTTGGTTTATGTGACCAATTTTGTTTTTGTTATTAAGGAATAATCTATAAAATTGGAATTATGAAGAAAAGGATGATCTTGACATTGTGTTAGGATGGACTACAGCGGATATTTATTGGCTTTTTGTGGGCTTCCCTGGTAGCTCAGGAGACCCTGGTTTGATTCCTGGTTCAGAAAGATCCCCTGGAGAAGGTATAGGCTACCCACTCCAGTATTTTTAGGCTTCCCTGGTTGCTCAGCTGGTAAACAATCTGCCTGCATTGCAGGAGACCTAGGTTCGATCCCTGGGTTGGGAAGATCCCCTGGAGAAGGGATCAGCTACCCACTCCAGTATTCTGGCCTGGAGAATTCCATGGACTGCAAAGAGTCGGACACGACTGAGCGATTTTCACTTTGCGTTTTACTTCCATTGGCTTTTTATGGGGAGAGACGAGTTAACTGTCNGCTCTCAATGACCTTTTATATATTCCATAGACACAGAGTCTGCCTAGTTGATTGTGTGGATTTAATCTGCAGCTTATATAGTTGGTGGGAAGGTTTTGGGTCTTCTTCCTTAGCCACACTGCCCCTGGGTTTCAACTGTGGTTTCATTTCCACCTATACGTGTGGGTTGTCCACTGGGGTTTGCTCCTGAGGCGGCCCTGGAGGACTTGGGTTTGCCCCTGTGAGGGCCAGGTGTGGAGGAGGTGCAGCTGCTTGGGTCGCAGGGGTTCTGGCAGCACAAGGTACCCAGGGGCGTTGGTGACAAGAGCAGCAGGAAACACAGTGCTCTAGAAGGGTATGGCGCCCAGTATTGGCCAGTATGCTCCAGTATTCTTGCCTGGAGAATCCCCTCTCTGACAGAGAAGGCTGGCAGGCCACAGTCTACAGGGTCACAAAGAGTCGGACTGAAGCGACCCTGCTCACATAGACACAAGACTTTTTTTGCCTGTGGCAACTCTGCCCCAGTGAGAGCTGAGCGTGAAGGTGGTGCAGCTGCTTGACTTGCAGGGGCCCTGGCAGCACCTAGTGTGCGGGGACACGGGCTGCCTCCACCACAAGAGCTATGGCCTGATCGGAGTCTATTTTTGAGCCTCTTATAGCTGGTGATCAGAAGGCCTCTTTGGCCAGTCTTCCTCTGTAGCTCCACCCACTCAGGCACTTAGAGGGCTCCCTTGCCTGGGGTCCTTCTCCGTTGTTCGGCATGTCAGGTGCATAGAGGGCCCCCCTGGCTGGGGTCCTACTCTGCAGATCTGCACATCAGGCACCTAAAGGGGCACCCTGGGTGGGGTCCTACTCTGTAGTTCAGTGTTTGATGGACCAGCCTTTCTATTGTTCAGCTGCTGATGCTGGCGTGTGTGTGTGTGTGTGTGTGTGTGTGTGTGTGTGTGTGTGTAGGGGGAGGCGGGGTAGAGGCTATGGTGATGGCTCCACCCCCTAATGCGTGACTCAGCAGTATCGTCTTGCTTCCATGGCTGTCTGGCTTTCCTCCACAGGCATTTCTCTCCACAGTCTCCTTCCTCACATCCTCTCTATCCGTCTCTCCAGTCAACAGCAGCCCTCTCCCTGGGATTGCTCCACAATCCCCAAACTCCAGCTCCCAGCTGCTTCCTCTTCCAGGAGACCTGCGTCCCTGTCCAGGGTATATATGGCTGCTGCAAGGACTGTCTGATCATCATTCCATTTAGGCTGCCACAGATCAGCTGTTTCACTCTGGGCCTTAAATGTTTCTCCTCTGACTCAGACAATTGCCCCGATGTGGGGATCAGACCCCTGCTTCAGTTCCCCCACCTGCTGAGGGCAGGTCCAGTCCTACGAACACTCCTGTTTTTTCCCCTAGCTCCTTCATCCTACCGAGTTTTGCGTGGNGTTTCTCCTCTGACTCAGACAATTGCCCCGATGTGGGGATCAGACCCCTGCTTCAGTTCCCCCACCTGCTGAGGGCAGGTCCAGTCCTACGAACACTCCTGTTTTTTCCCCTAGCTCCTTCATCCTACCGAGTTTTGCGTGGTTCTATATGCTCTTTTCTGCTGCTCAGGTCCTCCTGTCTGCTCTCAGCTGGTGTTCTGCATGGACTTCTGTCTGAAAGTGCATTCCCAATGTATCCATGGAGAGAGATGTACTCCACATCCACCTGCTCCCCGGCCATCTTGGGGGCAATTCAGATCCTGGGTTCTAAATCCTGTTCCCATGCCAAGGACCCGTGGCTCTTTGGGAGACTGATATTAGGTCTGGGATAGGGACACCATAAGGTGGGCTGGGACCATTTGGTGCCAGAAAGAAAGAAATGCTCAAAGATTTTTGTGGCAACCGGAGCATCAAAGGGCATAATGATTATAGTTGAGCACAAAGAATAATACGTCCATGACTGATTGTGATCACCAAAAAAAGACAAAGAATCAAACAAAAGGAAAGAAAGGAAGACAGAAATAGAAGGAAAAAGAGAAGCCCATCTCTCACCATTGTAGGTGAGCATGACACCTTTTTAGGAGTACTTGTTGGTCTCAGGGGGTGAGGCAAGCTCTTCTTCACAGAAGAAGGTCCATATGAAAAGAAGGAGGGACTCAGGCCATGTATCTCCAGCCCTCGGTGAGGGACTGATTCAGGCCAGGACCACTACAAGGGCTAAAAGCCCAGGTTCCTGGGGACTGGGCAGGAAGCAGCCCCTGCAGACCTATTCACAGGGCAGAAAGCATCACCTTTAGAATAACTTGGCAATTACAAGAGTAAATACAGTCCTTTGGGGAGAGATCTAGCACTCTTTCTGCCCCAGCCTTCCAAGCCCCTCTCTCTTGGTCTTAGAGGCAGCAGCCAGTGAGTATGGTCATCCATGTGGCTGGGGGCAGGGTGGGGGGACAATCCATGTCGTTGGGACTGGATCCCTGAGAGATGCCTTCCTCTGCACAAAGAGGCTTCTCTTCAGGGCACTGGGCTGGTCCCTAGGAGAGTCTGACCCTGTCCTTGGGGAGTGAGGCGGATGGCCTTGGAGCGGTCTCTGAGCCACTCAGTCTCCTCATCTGGAATAGAAGTGAAGTGAAGTCGCTCAGTCTTGTCCGACTCTTTGCAAACCCATGGACTTTAGTCTACCAGGTTCCTCTGTCCATGGGATTTTCCAGGCAACAGTACTGGAGTGGATTGCCATTTCCTTCTCCAGGGGATCTTCCCACCCAGGGATCGAACCCAGGTCTCCCGCATTGTAGACAGACGCTTTACCATCTGAGCCACCAGGGAAGTCTCCATCTGGAATAACATCCCTGTAAACTCTGGACAGCTTAGAAATAAACAGTTTAGAAATCTGTCTCTGTTGTTCCCCAACATTTCTTTGTCTTCAGTGAGGTCCGAGATAAACCAAACACTACTTAGGACTGGGGGCTCTGTGGCCTTCACCACCACCCATGGAAGACTTTTTGATGGCCAGTGGGAGTGAGATTCCCCCAAGTCCTGGTGCTGACAAAAGCAAATTGGATAAGTACATGTAAAAGAAACCATTCACACATGCATACACAACCATACATGCACACTGCCCCTGCCCCCATTCCCTTCCACTCTGGGGCCCAAGGATTTGTGTGCTAAGTGTAGAACAGCAGAAAAGACCCAGGTTACTCAGCTACTGCCAGTGGGGAAGGAACAGGGGGCGGTGGTGTGGTGGTGGTGTGGTGGTGGTGATGGTGGTGGTGATGGTTGGGGGTGTGTGTGTATTTGTGCGCCTGGCTTGGTCTGAGCACCTGTGTTACCTGTTGAATTAAAAGCATAAAAGGGCAGGTCTGGTGATCTGGTGTAGAAGATGGGGAGACAAGGATGAAGGTTCCAGGGATGTCAGATGTCTGATCAGGTCCCATCACATCCCCTCTCAGGAAGCCACGCAGCTGTCTCGATGCTGCTGTGTCCGCTTCCATACCCACGAGTGCAAATGTGATGACTTGATTTACACAGCATGTCATACCCCTGGACCACTTAACCTCCAACTCTCCTCCACCTCAGGCTTGTTTTCATCACCCATCTCACAGAGGAATAGAACAAGGTGCAGAGAGTTCTGGGGACTTGTTTAAGGTATAACAGCTGGGAGTGTCTTCTCCTGAAGCCACACTCTTTCCACACTCCAGAGCCTTCGCCCAGCCCCTGGGACTTCGGCCAGCTTCCTGAGCACATCACTTCTCGCTCTTGACCTTCCACACCTCACCACTGGCCCAGAGTGGACTCAGGTCCTCTGAGTGCAGTGTGGCCCTCCCAGCTCTCCATCTTCTCTTCCCTGAGGACATGCTGATTCACTCTGCCTGCAGCCCACTGAGACAGCTGCTCTCTACTCCCCAGATACCCAGGCCTCAGTCTCTGCCCCCACAATCACTGTCCACAGTCAGCACTCAGGAGATGCTGGCCTTAGGGGTTTAGAGGAATGAGAGGGACAGTGAGCTCTTCCTGGGAGAGGGGAGAAGGCATCTTTGCCTCAATAATTTAATTAAGACATAAGTCAAGATGAAGGGCACACCTCACCAATAGATCACCTATCCGGCCATGCTGGTCAATAGCAGTTTTGTACAGATTCTGTGGCTCAAGGAGGCCACAGGTGAGAGCTGGGAAGGAAAGAATTACACTCACAAAGGAGCCCAAGTTCAGTGCTGAACTGGTGGGCCTGGCTGTATCTCCCAGGCTCCTGGGAAATGACCTTGTCATCTTGATAAAACCATGAGCAGGTCCATCTCGGAGGACAAATTCTGCTGGGACTTTTCAAGTCCAGATTCAGGAAACATCCAGTCTATAAAGTCCCCTTTCAGCCTGGCCTCCTTAGGCACTCCCTGCTCTCTGGGGGTCTCTGGCACCTTGGCAAGAGGTCTCAGCACAAGCCACGCCTGAGTGGGCAGCCCCCTCCTCATCCCCACCAAGGCTGCCCTCCCCGGGATCCTCCCAGCATGGCTGCCCCCTACCACCTCACAGCCCGAATGACAGGGGATTAGAAACACACAGCTGAAGGGCTCTTGCAGAAACAGGTGTCAGAGGTGCCCGGCAGCTGTGTCCTGGTCAGGGCCTTGGGACGCTGGTGTCCTGCCAAGCTCTGGAACTGAATGCAGGATGTTGAGGCTGGGGAGGAGGAGGGTTAGAGGTTGGTAGGGGGTGCAGGCTGCAAGGAAAATGTCAGTGAACACAGAAAGTTTTCAAGAGCAAAGAAGACTGTTTCGTGACTAAATGAAAAATTGTTACTGGCCAACCAGGACTTCCCTGGTGCTGAGAAGGGACAGGCTGGTGTGGGCTGGCCTGGCCCATTTCCATGCCTGGAAAGCCAAGGGCATCTCCATACGCACCTCAAAAAGAAACTGCCTACCTCTCATTGCTGAACCATCTGCTCCTTTGAACAAGCCTCTAGGTTTGTATGTTTTCGTTACGGGGAGCAGCTGTGAGGGCCTCTCCTTGTTAGANATGCCTGGAAAGCCAAGGGCATCTCCATACGCACCTCAAAGAGAAACTGCCTACCTCTCATTGCTGAGCCATCTGCTCCTTTGAACAAGCCTCTAGGTTTGTATGTTTTCGTTACGGGGAGCAGCTGTGAGGGCCTCTCCTTGTTAGAGCAGGACCTGAGGAAATAGCCCTGGTTGGCATTTACAAGCCTCTCAGTGCAGCCCATGCCACTCACTGCCCAGATCCCGTCTTCTCCAGTCTCCATCACAGAGGACTGGCTCTGTCTCACGTTGAGGTCAGACACGGCAGGGTGGGGAGGGATGGGCCAGGAGGCCAGACAGGGCCTTCAGAGCCCACCTTTGCACACTCTTACTGACCACTGGTATGGCCGGCCCGATTGTCCTCCTCCATGAGGAGCATGGAACTGGTCCTTTTGGGGATGCCCAGAGTCAGGGTTTGATTCCTGTGTCTGGTTTGGGGTATGATCTGGGCTATGGGGCAATGAGTCCCTGGATGAACTCCCNGCACACTCTTACTGACCACTGGTATGGCCGGCCCGATTGTCCTCCTCCATGAGGAGCATGGAACTGGTCCTTTTGGGGATGCCCAGAGTCAGGGTTTGATTCCTGTGTCTGGTTTGGGGTATGATCTGGGCTATGGGGCAATGAGTCCCTGGATGAACTCCCGTCCCACACAGGAAAAGAGCTCTCCTCACACCTGGTTTGTGTAGACAGGCATAGGTGATGTCTTTCTCCCAGGAAGGGGTTGTTTATGAAGACACTGAGGCCACGGGGGTGAGTGACTCACCTGAGGTCAGACCGGGATCCCAAAGCCCGTGTGCCCTGAGGTCCAGGTTGGTTCCCACAGGAAAGGAGGCACTTAAGGTGGTGTTCTCATTCCTCCAACTCGATTTCTGCTCTCCCAGGGCCAAGCACCCCATTCCCATGACCAGTGTCGTATTATCCCGGAAAACATTTTATTTTTTTTTAATTAAATATTTTTAAATTGACTGGAGAAGGAAATGGTAACCCATTCCAATATTCTTGCCTGGGAAATCCCATGGACAGAGGAGCTGGTGGGCTAGTAGGATAGTCCATGGGTTTGCAAGAGTCAGACATGACTTAGCAACCAAACCACCACCACCAGCATTTTGAATTGGCACCAACAGCACACTGGCAGAAAATTCAGAGTGAGCAAAAAGGCATATGGTGAAAACCTTCTTCTCCACCCCAGCTTCCAGATACTCTTCTCTGGAAACAGCCATTTTCTTGAATATCTTTCTAGAGATAGTTTTACTTGGTTAGCAAATGCATCTATAAAGATTCCTTTGACCACTTTTAATGGGGATAGCAGCATACTGTACACAGAGGTTTGTGCCTTCCTTTTATTCATTTAGCATACTATGGAGGTTATTCATTGTGCTTATTTTTGTTTCCTCCTTCATTTTAATGGTTGCATTGCATTTCGTGGTAGGAGTCAGCACTGTTGTTTGCATAACTCCGGGGTACCTCTCATGTGGTCATTGATGTGAAAATCCTGAATAGTTACACTAAAATTTATTTAACCAGTTAACCCTGTTAATGGACATTTAAGTTCTGTAGTCAGCTTGGGCTGCCATAAAAATGCTACAGATTAGGTAGCTTTAACAACGCCCTATTCTCTCACAGGTCTGGATGCTAAAAGCCCAAGATCAAGGTGCCCCTAGAGTTGGTTTCTTATGAGAGTTCTCTTTCTGGCTTACAACAGCTGCCTTCTTGCTGGGGCTTCTTCACATGGCAGAGAGAGGAAACAAGTTCTGTGTCTCTTTCTCTTCCTAAAAGGAATGATAAAGGTCTGTGATGAGGGCTTTACCCCATGGCTTCTTGTAACTTGAACCACTTCCTTAAAGGCCCCATCTCCTTATACAGCCACAACTGGGTGTAGGACTTTAACACGTGAATTTTGAGGGGAACACAATTAAGTACATAACACTTGTTTCCCTCTTTGGCTCTAGTTAAATTAAAAAAAAAAATCGAAACAAAACCAAGGATTAGTTGACCATGGATTTAGCACGTTTGAACCAGCTCATCCTGGCCGTAGAGACAGAGCAAGACTTGATTGCTTGGCTCTCTGGTCTGACCTCCACTTGACACACTTGCTGTGTTGGGGTGACTGGCCCTTGTCCAGCTCTGTTGGGGTATGAAACAGTGCAACTTTGTATATCTACTTAACAGCTACAGATGTAGCATGTCTTGGATGTGTTTCTTGTTATTTCTGATGAACAGTTGGTTTCTCCAGAAATTGCTCCAAGATTTTGGTGCCTCAAATCTCATTTGTTGCAGCAGAAATGGAAATGACATCTTAATGATCATGGCAAATGAAACCATAATCTTTACCTTATTAGCTGCCTCTTTTTTTTTTTTTAATGAGCTGCTTATGCAAGCATTTTCCCCCTGCAGTTACATATCAACATTTTCCAAACCCTCTTTGAACCATTACGCTCCCTTGTCAGTTTGCCAGTGGCCTTGCTGCAGGGTTAATAAACTTCAACATTAGCTCAAGAACAATTTGTGTTAAGAAATGTTGTTTCAATGCAATTACTAAAAACCCTGCAGCATCATCAGTCACACATCATTTCACACATGTGCAAATTTACTGTAGAGTACATTTCCAGATATGTGTGCAGTGGATGGTGGTTTGACAGCTAGCATCCTTTCTACCTTGCTTTTATTGTTCCTTCAAAGACTGGAAAGTGAACAAATTTCCTACCTCCTTTGCAGCTAGAGTTCTAGATGTGAACTGGGTTTTGCCCAGTAGTGTGCTGGTAAATATTTAACAACCAGCTCTCCAAAAAAATTTTTTTAAGTAAACCCTAGTTTGTAATGACTGCTGATTTCTCTGGTGTAAGAACATCAATCTAGTTATATGATGTCACTGAATGTGGGGCTGGGGTGAGCTGGCTTGAGCACATGCCCAGCTCTGCCAGTTAGTTACATGTCACTGTGATTTGAGTTCTACTGCATCCTCCTGATGCATTGGGATATTCCAGCAAGAAAAGTTGTGGTGGTTGTTTCTTCTGCAGGGGCATTCCAGTGTTCATTCCGTTCCTTTGTGTGGCTGCAAGACATGTGTAGAGGCAGCAGCAGTGACCTCCTGACCGCCACCTGCCTCATGGGGCTGAGGCAGCCAGTCCCCAGGCATTTTCCTGGGCATCACTCCAACAGGCCTGGCCTGTGTCTATTCCTCCAGCCCTCTCAATAAAACTGAAAGCTGCTAATTTCCTGTCTAAACTCCTTTTTGCTTAAAATTGTTAGTGTGGTTTCTGTTTCCTGTAACTAAATCCTGGCTGATACAAGTTAGAATCTGAAACCATTTTTTTTTTCCTTAAAGCATATATACATCTTTCTCAGGCCTGTTCCCTCATCTGTCTGTGCTGAAGAACTTTAGTGAGTTATATGCAGTCCTGGAGGACAAAAATGAGGATGCTGACCCTTGCAAAGCTTGGTGAATTTAGTGATTCTGGAGGGAAGTATCTGAGTACACTGAGAAGGACAGGACCCCCTTCTAGAGTTTGTGAACATTTGCCTCTTACAGCACCTTCTGCAAGCTCTGCTGAGGCTGGCTGCATTTCTGGGGCAGAGACTAGGCTGTTGGATGCAGTGCCGTTTGGGGAGAGGCAGATTTTCTTAGCTTTATATAACCAGACACAAGTCAAGAGAGTGAATCATTTAATTGTTACTCTAAATGCACTTTGGGGCTGACCTGAATTTGGGATCTCTCTCTCTCTTGATTTACTCTAAGGCAGGACTCATCTTTGGGGAGCAAACTACTCCTGAGGTGATATGGAGAAAGAGGGATGTATGTACAGATGATTCCAGCAGCCTAGTGAGGGGGCCTGATACCCTGTAGAGGCATTCTATTGACTAATTAAGAAATACCTTCTTTGTTCAAGGCAAATACCTCCTGAGAAAGGAAACTGGATAGCCTTTGGGTACCTCAGTGTGCCTGAACTCCCAGTTTTTTTTCTAGGTTGACAGTGACCCTGGTCTGAGGACAGTTTCCTGGGAGCATGGCCAGGGTAAACCTGTCAGTAGAAAGGTGGTTTGGGGTTGACCCATGGAACTTTTGAGAAAGACCCATCTGGATGGGGTCCCATGGGTGGGGAGCTGGGCCCAAAACTGAAGTGGCTGAGAACTGGGGTCTAGCAGACCTGGCTTTTAGGCTCTGTCTCCCCCAGTTAGCCCTTGGACAAGTCACTCATCTCTCTGTGCCTCTCTTTCCTCATTTGTGAAATAAGGATTATAATCTCTAACCTCATAATTCTCCTGAGGACTGACTAAAATAAAAACTACAAAGCATGAAGGGAACAGGAAGTATAGGCAGTGAACCAAGGGCAGGCTGTTGGGAGCTGTCTTCCTAGGTTTGGACAGTAAAGGGGATACTTCTGTAGAGAAAGGAAGAATAGTGAAGTCCGCCCAGTCAGACTGCAGATTGTTTTTAAATCACTGGGTGTGATAAAATACTTTGGCCACCTGATGTGAACAGCCGACTCCTTGGAAAAGACCTTGAGGCTGTGAAAGATTGAAGGCAAAAGAAGAAAATGGCAGAAGATGAGATAATCGGATGGCGTCACTGACTCAATGGACATGAACTTGGGCAAACTCCAGGAGATAGTGAGGGACAGCAAGACCTGGCGTGCTGCAGTCCATGGGGCTGCAAAGAGTCAGACATGACTTAGCAACTGAATAACAACAACATGATAAAATACTTTGTTCGTCTAAATTCTAAACAGTTTCAAGGGTTACTATAAGTATATATTATGTGCTACAGATTAGCAAGATTTTATTTCATATCCTTTAATAAAGTTTGTAGTCTACATGAAAGTTAATTTGGAGGATTCCCAAGTATTCCCAGGTGGTGCTAGTGGTAAAGAATCTGCCTGGCAATGCAGGAGATTCAAGAGATGTGGGTTTGATCCCTGGGTTGGCAAGATTCCCCCGGAGTAGAAATGGCACCCCACTCCAGTATTCTTGCCTGGAAAATTCATGGGCAGAGGAACCTGGTAGGCTGCAGTCCATGGGGCTGCAGAGTTGGACATGACTGAGCAACTAACAACAAATCACAGGTATACGGTCAGCCCAGAAACGTGCTATCCAAAGTAAGTTGTCAGAGATTGGAAGCCATGTGGGGCATAACTCTTGTCTCTAACCCTGGGGTACTGTAAATTCCTTCATTTAAACTGCAAATTTGACAAATGACAATAGTACAGTGACTGGAAAGATTAAGACCCAGAATTTGAGCTACTTCAATTTTGCCGTTCTATATGACCACTGAAGATTTTGTTTTTAAATTTTAAACCAGTATAACAGCACTAACTGCAAGATGAGTACAAATTTCAGTTCATATACAAAATATTTTACTACATATGAATAATATCTTTAAAATTAGATGATATACTTTTTAAAATTACTAAATGGAAACTATTAATAATAGGGATCCACATGTCATAAATTTGGAAGTTGCCACTCTGTCCTAACAACTAGAAAAATAAACAAAATGAAAAGTCAACAACTCTTCTTGGATTTGTAAAAGAGGGAGATTTAANAAAATTACTAAATGGAAACTATTAATAATAGGGATCCACATGTCATAAATTTGGAAGTTGCCACTCTGTCCTAACAACTAGAAAAATAAACAAAATGAAAAGTCAACAACTCTTCTTGGATTTGTAAAAGAGGGAGATTTAAAGACATAAGGTCAATCACTGCCCCCAAGATTGAAGAGACAGAGGTGAAGACACGGAGCCACAGCTTCCCAGGGCAGAGACTCACGGCTGGAAACTGTCATGTCCAGAGCCAGGGTAGGAAATCTGAGCTATAACTAACGAACTGTTGAAAGCCCAGTGTAGACAAGTCTGAGAATTAAAAACTTCAGCAGGCCAGTCCCCACTGTACTAAGACTAACCTCCAGGAGTTAACCAGGTCCTCACAGTATCAGAGGGAAAAAAACATCCCCTTGTACTTTTGACAATGAAGGGGAAAGGCAACCATTATGAAGCATGCCAAGAGCACTCTGTTCTTAACAAAATCTGCCCTCCGGGTAAGCTAGTGAGCCAGAGCTGAGGCTGCTGGGGGTGTTATCAGAGCCCAGCTGTCCTGGGGGAAGGGAAATATTCAGCTCCAGACCACTCTAGCCATCCTGTCCCAAAGGTGAGGAGGAAAAAATAACTGAGAAACACTTGTGAAATTCACAGCCCCAGCGTACAGACTCACTAAAGGGGTGAGACCAATCACAGAACTCAGAACACTTCCCCTCCTCCCACGCCTCACCATCACATTACTAAGGCCTGCTTCCAGAAGTTCCTTTTACCCAGTACACCATGTCCAACTATGGAGAAAAATTGCAAGGCATACTAAAAGGCAAAATATACATTTTGAAGAGACAGAGCAAACATCATAACCAGACAAGACAGGTGTGTTGGAATAATCAGGCAGGGAGTTTAACCAACTATGATTACTATGCTCTGATGGATAAAGTAGACAGCTGTTTTGTTGTTGTTTAGTTGCTAAGTTGTGTCTGACTCTTTGCGACCTCATGGACTGTAGCCCACCAGGCTCCTCTGACCATGGGGTTTCCCAGGCAGGAATATTAGTGTGGTTTCCCATTTCCTTCTCCAAAATAGACAGTACCCAACACAAATGGGCAGTGTAAGCAGAGGGATGCAAATACTAGAGAAAGACCAAAGGGAAATTCTAGAGATCAAAAGCACTGTAACAGGCTGCCTCTGATAGGCTTACTAGCAGACTGCATGATTGAAGATGACATCTCTGATCTTGAAAATATCAACAGAAAACCTTGAAAACTGAAGAGCAAAGAGAACAAAGACTTTAAAAAATGAAAACAGAATATCCAAGCACTATGAGATGGCTGCAACAAGGGACAGCTACAACACATAACATACATGTAACAAGAACAGCAGAAATAATAAATATTTGAAATGATAATGATATGATATGTTAATAGATGAAATGATGTAAAATGCTAATGACTGAAATTTCCCCAAATGAGTGTCAGATATTAAACCACAGATCCAGGAATTTCACAGAACACCAAGCAGGATAAATGCAAAAAAACTCTCAACCAACAACTGACTAAACAAACAAAAAAAACTACACCTAGCGTATGTAATTTTCAAACTAAAAAAAAAAAAAACAAAGATAAAGAATAAAATTTTAGAAGAGATCAGAGGGGGGAAACCCCCCCCACCATACTTAATAGAAGAATAAAGATAAGAATTACATCCAACTTCTCAGAAATCATGTAAGNAAAAAAAACTACACCTAGCGTATATAATTTTCAAACTAAAAAAAAAAAAAATCAAAGATAAAGAATAAAATTTTAGAAGAGATCAGAGGGGGGAAACCCCCCCCACCATACTTAATAGAAGAATAAAGATAAGAATTACATCCAACTTCTCAGAAATCATGTAAGTAAGAAGTAAGATTTGAAACCACAAAAAGCAGACAAAAATACAAACAAAGAATAAGAACAACAAACAGAAAATAGCAACAAATATGGTAGATATTAATACAATTATATCAATAATCACCTTGAATATCAGTGGTCTAAATTAGAAGGCAGAGATTGTCAGAGTGTGTCAGAAAACAAGACCCAGCTTCACGTTGTCTAAAGAAGCCCACTTCAAATGTAAAAGCTCATACAGAGGAAAAGTACATGAATGGAAAAAATACAGCATGATAGCGCTAATCAAAAGAGTAACTATATTAATTAGAAGCAGAGAAAACTTCAAATCAAGGAGAATTATTAGGAATAAAGAAGTGCATTACATAATAATAAAGGGGTCAATTCTCCAGGAAAACTTAATCTTTAATGTGTATGCTCCTAACAACAGAGCATCAAACTATGTGAGACAAAAACTAACAGAACTGCGAGGAGAAACAGATGATTCCACTAGCATAGTTGCAGACTTCAACATCCTTCGATCAGACATGGACAGGCCTAGCAGGCAGAAAATCAGGAAGGACGTAACTGAATTCAGCAACACCATCAAGCAACAGAATATTATCACTGTAGGCTCACTTTATCTGACAACAACAGAATACACCTTCTACTCAAGTTCACATGGAATATTTACTAAGATGGACCACATTCTGGGCAATAAAATGGACCACATTCTTAAAATATTTAAATGAATAGAAATCATACAATGTCTGCTCTTAGGTTAGTGTAAAATTAAATTAGAAATCAATAACAGAAAAATTACTGGAAACTCCTAAAATACACAGAGATTAAATGAAATACTCTTAAATATCACATGGGTCAGAGAAGAAATTGCAAGAGAAATTTAAAAAATTATTTTAAACTAATGAAAAAGAAAACAACTTATCAAAATTTGTGGGATAGGGCAAAGCAGTGCTGAGAGGGAAATTTATAGCATTGAATGTTTATATTAGAAAAGAAATATAGAAAATCAATAGTGTAAGTTTCCATCTTAAGAAACTAGGAAGAGTAAGTTAAATCTAAATAATCAGAAGAAAAGAAATAATAAAAACTAGAGCAGAAATCAATGAAATTGAGCCCTGCCCCCTCACCACCACGAGTTTCCTGTGCCTCTTTGGCAGTTGGCCACATGGTGAGGGGGAGGTGAAGAGGACCGCTCTAGTCTGTGTCCGGTGCTGTGACTGGGCCTGGAGTGTACAGCTGCCCTTCAGCTCAAGTGTATGGCTCTAGGAACTGGCTCTGGAGCCCCAGTGACAGGCCACCTCCACAGCTTCCAACACAGGGTGAGAGTCACCTCTGGTCTGAGAATGTCTACCCCTTGATATGAGACAGTGGCTGAGATTGGTGTCTATGGGACAGAGGTCCCCACAGTGGCCAGTTTGCAACCCTCAGGAACATAAGAATCCCCTATGGAGGAGATATTGGAGTGTGCCTGGCCATCAACATAGTTTGTGAGGTGGCCTTACTGCAGTGACTGGAGGCTTTTGAGCTTCCCATCCTTGTTGGGCTGATTGATGTCTGTGCTACAGCCCAAACTAATTGGGAGATCAAAGTGACCCTTGAGTTTGAGTGTGTGGATCAAGACCCAGGGACATATCTAGACAAGGCACCCTCATCAGGCTTGCTAGTGGAGACCTCCAGTATTCTTGCTTGGAAAATTCCATGGATAGAGGAGCCTGGTAAGCTACAGTCCATGGGGTTGCAAAGAGTTGCACATGACTGAGCAACTTCACGTCTTAGATTTCCTTCATGCTAATTGCCTCGTTCACTGAGACTGGAAGCCAGAGAACATTCTGGTGACAAATGATGGGATTGTCAAGCTGGTTGACTTTGGCCTAGCCAGAATTTAGAGCTACCAGATGGCACTACACCTGTGGTTGTTACACTCTGCTCCAGAAGTTCCTGTGCAGTCTACGTATGTAACACCTGTGGACATGTGGAAGGTTGGCTGTACCTTTGCAGACATGTTTCATCAAAAACTTCTCTTCTGTAAAAACTCTGAAGCTGACCAGTTAGGCAAAATCTTTGACCTGATCAAATTGTACCCAGAGGATGACTGACTCCAAGATGTGTCTCTATTCCAAGGCTGCTTTTTCCCCTAGAGGGCCCTGCTAGTGCAGTTGATGGTACCTGAGATGCAGAAGTTGGAGCACTGCTCTGCAGCTGGAGTTGCTGACTTTTAATCCATACAAGTGAATCTCTGCCTTCTGGGCCCTCCTTCCTGCTGCGTTAGTCGCTAAGTTGTGTCCAACTCTTGCGACCCCATGGACTGTAATCTGCCAGACTCCTCTGTCCATGGGATTCTCCAGGCAGGAATACTGGAGTGGGTTGCCATTTCCTTCTTGATTCTGAGACCTACAGTACTCTTATTTACACAAGGCTGAAGGTAACCCAGAGTGGGCAACAGAATGGACGCTTTCCAAGTGAAAGTTGCTCATTCGTGTCTGACTCTTTGCAACACCATGAACTACACAGTCCACGGAATTCTCCAGGCCAGAATACTGGAATGGGTAGCAACCCCATAGACGGCAGCTCACCAGGATCCCCCGTCCCTGGGATGCTCCAGGCAAGAACACTGGAGTGGGTTGCCATTTCCTTCTCCAGTACATGAAAGTGAAAAGTGAAAGTGAAGTCGCTCAGTCGTGTCCGACTCAGCAGCTCCACCCAAAGAGTGGCAGCCTTCCTGCTGCGCCAGGGCTGTGTCCGGGGTCAGCCACAAGAAGAGAGAACACAGCATGTCTACTGCTACGGCTGCTGCGTCAGCCGGGAGAGAATAAACGTGTCTGCAGTTCCCACAGCTCCTTGAGTCTTCTTCTAGCCTCTTAGCTCACACCTTGCCTACCCTGGGTCCAGCAAACAGTGAAAACAGTGAGATACAGCGAGACAGTTGGTGTCAGGAACAGAATCAGCAACACAAGAACCAAGAGAAGAGGCGCAGACATTTCCCTTCCTTTGAACACTTGAGTGGAGAGCCCTCACTGAGAAGGTGACCTTCCCCTCCTTCTCTGAGGCTGTGGAGACTCCTCCAACTTTTTACAGAGAATATTTTGCTACTGTAATGATGTTTCCTCCCATTCCTCCTTTTGAGGCTTATCCTTCTGCCCCACGTGTCCTTACACCAAGAGGTATGTCCTTTGTTCGCCCCTTCCTTATACCTTGATATTGGGATCGTCTTTCATACAGGAAAAACAAAACCAACAAGTAAAAAGGAAATCAGTGAAATTGAAAACAGGAAATTAATAGAGGAAAAGATGGACTCAAAAGCTGCTTTTTTGAAAAGATCAACAAAATTCATGTGTCTAGGCTTCCCTGGTGGCTCAGACTAAAGAGTCTGCCTGCAGTGCAGGAGACCCTGTGTTGGGAAGATCCCCTGGAGAAGGAAATGGCAGCCTACTCCAATATGCCTGAAAAACCCCACGGACAAAGGACCCTGGTGGTCTACAGTCCATGGCATTGCAAAGAGTCAGACATAACTTTCACTTCACTTCACAGTCAGGTTAATTAAGGAAAAAAGAGAGAGGATTATTAATAAATGAAAGAATGGACATCACTACAGATCCTATGGACATAAGAAGGATAATAAGGGAATAATTTGAACAACCTTTTGCCCACAAATTTGATAACTTAGATGAAAGGGACCAGTTTCTTGAAAGACATAGTTTGCCAAAACTCACACAAAAAGAAATAGATAATCTGAATAGGCCTTTATCTGTTAGATAAAATGAATCAACAATTAATAATCTAAAACAGAAAGCAATAGTCCTGAGTTCACTAGTGAATTCAACCAAATATTCAAGGGAGAAATTACATCAATTCTCTACAACCTCTTTCAGAGGATGGAAGCAGAGAGAATACTTTCTAGTTATTCTGTGAGGTCATCATTACTCTAAAACCAAGGCCATCAAAGACAAGAAAAGAGATATGTCTCATGAACAGAGATGCCAACATTTTCAATAAAATATTAGCAAATTAAACCTGACAATGTAGAAAAAGAATTATATACAGCATGATCAAGTGGGACTTATCCCAGATATGCAAAGCTGATTCAGCTTTAAAAAAATCAATTATGTAATCATGCCATCAGGCTAAAAGGCTAAAAAAGGAAAATTACTTGATCTTATTAGTAAATGCAGAAAAGCATTTGATGATTCATAATAAAAATTCTTAGTAAACTTATGAATAGAAGGGAACTTCCTCAACTTAATTTTAAAAAAATCTATTAAACCCCCAGAGTAACATCATACTTAAGGGTGAGAAGCTAGGAGCTTTCCCACTAAGAGCAGGAAAGAGGCAAATAAGTCACCTCTCACCACACTTTTCCTTTGTCATTTTAAAATTTTTATTGAAATATGGTTGATTTATAATGTGTTAATTTCTGCTGTACAGCAAAGTGATTCAGATACACGTGTACATATATTTATCATTATTTTTAAATATTCTTTTCCATTATGGTTTATCACAGAATACTGAATATGCTATACAGTTGTGGTTGTGTAGTCAGTGTTCTTGCCTGGAGAATCCCAGGGATGGGGGAGCCTGGTGGGCTGCCGTCTATGAGGTCGCACAGAGTCGGACACGACTGAAGCGACTTAGCAGCAGCAGTCGCTAAGTCATGTCCAACTCTTTGTGACACCATGGACTGTAGCCCACCTGGCTCTTCTGTCTGTGGGTTTCTTCTGGCAAGAATACTGGAGTGGGTTGCCATTTCCTTCTCCAGGGGATCTTCCCGAACCAAGGATCGAACTCGTGTCTCCTGCATTGGCAGGCAGATTCTGACCTTGCTGATTTCCCATTCTATATACAATAATTTCCATCTGCTAACCCCATATTCCACTCCATCCCTCTCCCTCTCCCTATCTCACTTGGCAACCACAGTGCTCTATGTCTGTGAGTCTGTTTCTGTTTCATAAAAGTTCATTTGTGTCATATTTGAGATTCTACATATAAGGTATACCTTATGGTGTTCTTCTTTCTCTTAGCATGATAATCTCTAGGTTCATCCATGTTTTTGCAAATGGTGTTCTTTTGTTCTTTTTTATAACTGAATAGTATCCCATTGTACATATGTACCACATCTTCTGTATCATTTAGGTTGGACATTTAGGTTGCTTCCATGTCTTAGTTATTGTGAATAATGCTGCTATAAGCTATAAGCAATGGGGTGCATTTATCTTTTTATTTTTTTTTCCCAGACATATGTCCAGGAATGGGATTGCTAGATCATATGGCAATTCTATTTTTAGTTTTTTGAGGAATCTCTATACTTTTTTAAACAGTGGCTGTACCAACTTAAATTCCTACCAATAGTGTAGGAGGGTTTCCTTTTCTTCTCATCCTCTCCAGCATTTGTTATTTGTAGCTTTCTTAATGATGGCCATTCTGATTGGTGTGAGGTGGTACCTCTTTGTAGTTTTGATTTGTGTTTCTCTAATAATTAGCGATGTTAAGCATCTTTTCATGTGCTTGATGGTCATCTGTNCTTTACTAGCGTGTGAGATGAGTGCAACTGGGCAGTAGTTTGAGTATTCTTTGGCATTGCCTTTCTTTGGAATTGGAATGAAAACTGACCTTTTCCAGTCCTGTGGCCACTGCTGAGTTTTCCAAATGTGCTGGCATATTGAGTGCATCACTGTTACCCTTACATTTTAACAATGAACCATGATTTAACAAACTCTACAGCTGATGAATGAGCTTTCCAGGTGGCTCAGTGGTAAAGAATCTGCCTGCCAAGGCAGGAGACATGAGTTTGATCCCTGGGTCAAGAAGATCTCCTGAAGAAGGAAATGGCAACCCACTCCAGTGTTCTTGCCTGGAAAATCCCATGGACAGAGGAACCTGATGGGCTACAGTCCATGGGGTCGCAAAAAGTCGGACACGACTTAGCCACTGAACAACAACAAAAACAACTGATGAATCTCTCTATTCTCCAACAGAACAAAATAAGGATCCTGTAATGTTTGGATGCCCACCATCCTCGGCCATCTTCCATGTTATTGTTGACTAATATTTTAGTGTTGCCTGTCTTTAACTTCCTCCCAGTGGCCATTGTTACTATAGCTGTTGCTTATAAATAATTCAGCACTTATTTCTATTTACGCACAAGCTTTCTGGCTTCTTTGCTCACTGTTGCTTCTCACACTTCACCCACCCTTATGGATTTAACTTCATTTTTCCTGAAGTACATTCTCTAGTATGACTTTCAAATAGTTTTCCAAATTACCTGCCCTGTTTTCATGGTTTCTTGATAATCCCTTATGATTTCTATTTTCATTTTAGTTTCATCAGTTATTTTAAATGTATTTATTTCTATAATCCCTTTCTGATTGTGTTATTAGCACAGATTTTCAGAATACTAATCCTTCCACATTCTGTGTCTGCTTGTTCTTGTGCATGGTGGAGTGTTTCCTTTCTGTTACATAATGTTTCATGGTGGTGTCATTGATAGTGGGAATTCTTCCCCCTGTGGACATTTTTTGTGGTCTAGGTAGGAAATTGCCCCAAGGGTGGCTTTGTATTTGCATTTACTTGGTATCCTGGAAATGCCACTGCTTTGGAGCTAACTGTGTGATAATGTACTGGCTTGGGATAAATTTGCACTTGTTTTAAGGGATGTGGTAGGTGGCAATGGTTTTGTGAGGAGCAGCCAGTGAGAGGCCCAGTCCCTAAGTGCTCATCCTTGGTCCACTGTATTGGAATTGAGCATGTCTGAGGATAGATGGGCCACCGAGGGGTGCGCTGAAGGGATAAGTGATTGCTGTTTGCTTAAATACCAGGCTTATTGTTAGTCATATGTGCAGATCGGGTCCAAGAGATGAATCACTCTCCATGCCAGGAGGGAATCCCTTGTAGATTGTGAGACCTGCAGTGGGGAGGTCGACTGTGAGACCTGCAGTGGGGAGGTAGAGAGCTGGAATGGAAAAAACGTGAATCAGGAGCAGCCACATCTAATGATGAAATGTTAGTTGAGTTCTGGCCTTGGGACTCTTTTCCCCACCTCCGTGGTAGTCACCAGTGAACTAATTGTTTCTTATGCATTCATTGTGGCCTTGGATCTGTTTGGACTGTTTAAGCCTGAGTCTGGCTTCAAGTAGGCCCAAGAGGAAGACAGACCCAAGCCTAGGGGTCTAAGCTCTTTCCCCCTCCTTGATCTAGACAAAAGATCTGAGGCCAGCTCTGAAGGAGAGTCAGGATTTGCTGGCCACTTCGGAAAGCCTTGTGCCATGCCCGCTCCAACGCAAGGTCCCAGCCCTTCCCCATCAGCAAGAAGAGTGGGGTAATGAAATAAGCAGGGGAGCCCCAGGCGCTGGGGCCAGGCTGCGGGGACGGTGGCCTGCCTAGCCTAGTGCGGGCTCCCCTAGCCTGGGCCACATACCAAGGGCACTGGCTCTGCACAGAGCAGCCACCAACGAGGGTGGGTGGAGACGGGCGGGGCTCTGAAAGCAGCCCCTCTGCCCCTTGTTAGGGATGGTCGGGTGGCTCGAGTCCTTTTCACCACCATCCTCCCTGCTCCTAGGCAAACACTGCAGCTTTTAGCTCACCTCCAGGGAGAGAGGAAAGAACAAGACTTGCCTCTCAGCCCGCAGAAAGGAACTGCTGGCCAAGAGAGTGAGGGCCTTATGTTTTTGTTTGTGTTGATTCTATTTGCAACATTAGGACACAGTCCCCCTCATGCTGGCTGGGATCAGAGCAGCAGCTGGAAGTGCTCAGGGCTGGGCTACCTTCAGGGCATCTTCATGTTGCCAGGGGCTCGGGCTAAGGAGGACTCTGGCCCAGGAGCCACACTGTGGGGCCTAGCTGAGGCTGTGGGTGCCAGTGCAGCGAGGGCATGTACTGTGCTAATATGTGCAAACAAAAATATTTATAAAGTTTCACTTCATGGGAAAAATTTTGAAGTATGATTCTTCAAATGTATTCCTCTGGGAACTTCAGTTTTGAACTATGCAAGTCATCAACAACAAATGAATTTCATTAAATGCACCACCCTGAAGGGTGACATGCATCTGGACAGTCCTGCGTCCGAAGCTGGGCTTTGAGACCCCTTAACAGCATGGCCGTGGGCCACTTCCTTCACAGCTGAGTCTCAGTACCTCCCTGTATAAAATGGAGCCTCCCTCGCCCGGCTGCAAGGGCTGAAGGACGTGTGCTCTAAGTTTAGCCCAGTGGCTGGCACGTGCAGCAACCATTCAGTGGTGGCCTTTATAACCAGTGGTGGTGGGGACAATACATGTATTATGCTGGGTAAACTAGGGTTCCAAATGAGGAAGCACCTGCTTTCTATGGAGTGTCTGACAGCTCCCAGCCAACAGGCTGGGCGTCCTTGGGATATCTGACTGCAGCTTCTCCCTGGTCCTCACCATGCATCTGTCCTCTGCTTTAGCTGGAGCACGGCCCCGCCTAGGCGTAGTCCTTGCCACACCTTCACATGTGAGGCCATAAGATTTCTCTTTACTGAAGCTTAGGCTGCTGTTCTGATTCGTTCCTAGACCCTTAAGTTGGAAGTACCTGGTAATGGGGAGAGAAAGAGACTTTCAAATCCCAGCTAAGCCATGTGGATGCTAAGTCTCCTCAAGCGAGCTGCTGTTCACCTTTCTCAGCCTCAGTTTCTTAATCTGTAAAGTGGAAACAATAATTTCTCCACTTTTCAGCATCTTCTAAGGGCAAAAGTAAAATTAAATTGTGTAGGTAAAGTGCTTGGCCGACACAGTAGCTGTTCAGCACATTTCTCTTTGCCTGCCCTTGACGTGGTATTTGAAATCTCTTACTCATCAGCAGTGACCCCTGGACCTGTTATCATGTGTTGCCTGCTGATTCTTTCCCTTTGGAGCAGAGCTGCTCCAGAAATGGACATGGGAAATGAAAAGTGTTTTAGGAAAAACAAATCACAGATGGAGCCCTTGTGGGAATCACAGAGACCTTTAAGAACTAATTGCTAATTCTAAAAAGGCCGTGCAGACGTTTTTGAGTGTTTAGATTTTCTAAATGTCAGTGGGGTCCGGAAATATGCCTGGCGCCTGTAGAGAAAAGACTAGCCACTGAGCCAAAGCCTCTAAGACCACTTCTGGAATGCGTGGAGAAGCTGGGATAGGTGGAGACAGGCCAACAGGAGGCCATGTCCCCCGGGGGGCAGAAGAAGGGTCTTCGGAAACCAGTGTCTGGGAGGAGTAGGTGGAACCTGGGAGAGGTCCTGAGCCAAGGCCAGAGGGAAGTCAGCTCCTCGCAGACAATGGATGCACACGGGAGGGGCTTTCCTGTGGGAGCAGTGGGGTCGGGGGAGTCGATGGTATTTTTGGAGCCGGCAAGAAAAGAAAGGGAAGAGTTGCTTTCTAGTCCTCTATTTGTGAAGTTGCCAGCCCTTCACCTATGCTTGTTCATCAAAAGTGGCAGGAGGGTGGTGGGAAGGCCTGGGGACGGGAGCCTCAGGCCCCTTCTTCACTGGAGGATGCTCAGCCCCAGAGCAGAACCCGTGGCACTGAACCCCAGAGCCACGCAAGGTCCTTGCACCGAGGGAACTGCTCAGGGGCGCTGGGCTCAGGGCTGCTCAGGGGGCAGCATCTGCCGTGGGGTGAGAGGGACACAGTGGGGAAGGAAGGTGTTTGGGGGTGTATGCGTGTGAGGGAGGCCGTTCTCTGCGGTGATGAGGTGGCTGTACGTGGAGGAGGTGGGTGCATGAGAGAAGTGCATGTGTGTATGGGGGCGGTGTGGGTGTGTACCAGAGGTGGGGAGAGGGTGGGGTTCTTGTGAGTGTGGAGGTGCAGACAGGGATGGACGTCGGGGAGCAGCCTGGCAGGAGCTGGGGTCCTACACTTACAGAAATGTCAGTGTGTGTGACACGGGGGTGAGTGGGTGTATGGTTGCACAGCCTGGCCAGTTGGACCTACTTACCCTGAAAAGGAAGAGAAAGAAAGGGGGGAAGTCACAAAACACATGAGCGTTATTAAGTCAACTGAGAGGAAGATATTCCTGAACAGATGAGCACAGCGAAGCTAATGAGACTTGATGTGGAACACATTTTCAACACACAGTATAGGAAGGACGAGAAATGTGTGTGGAGACACGACAGAAGACTCCAGGCTGCTGTGTTGCCTGTGAGGGGACGGCCAGGAAAAGAGCTGGGGCCCCAGAGAACGGGCCTCTCCGAGACACAGCCCCAGCAGCAGGCCTGAGAGGGCTTGCCTGTCTTGTGTGGCGGAGTCACAACCCTTGATCTTCTGGGTCTCCAGTGCAGGCCCCAGGAGAGACCGGAGTGTCACTCTGCCTCCCCTGGAGGTTTGTTCATCACTTTCCTTGCTTAGGAATGAGCCTGGGGATGTAGGCCTGCTCCAGNCATCAATTCTCTACAACCTCTTTCAGAGGATGGAAGCAGAGAGAATACTTTCTAGTTATTCTGTGAGGTCATCATTACTCTAAAACCAAGGCCATCAAAGACAAGAAAAGAGATATGTCTCATGAACAGAGATGCCAACATTTTCAGCAAAATATTAGCAAATTAAACCTGACAATGTAGAAAAAGAATTATATACAGCATGATCAAGTGGGACTTATCCCAGATATGAAAAGCTGATTCAGCTTTAAAAAAATCAATTATGTAATCATGCCATCAGGCTAAAAGGCTAAAAAAGGAAAATTACTTGATCTTATTAGTAAATGCAGAAAAGCATTTGATGATTCATAATAAAAATTCTTAGTAAACTTATGAATAGAAGGGAACTTCCTCAACTTAATTTTAAAAAAATCTATTAAACCCCCAGAGTAACATCATACTTAAGGGTGAGAAGCTAGGAGCTTTCCCACTAAGAGCAGGAAAGAGGCAAATAAGTCACCTCTCACCACACTTTTCCTTTGTCATTTTAAAATTTTTATTGAAATATGGTTGATTTATAATGTGTTAATTTCTGCTGTACAGCAAAGTGATTCAGATACACGTGTACATATATTTATCATTATTTTTAAATATTCTTTTCCATTATGGTTTATCACAGAATACTGAATATGCTATACAGTTGTGGTTGTGTAGTCAGTGTTCTTGCCTGGAGAATCCCAGGGATGGGGGAGCCTGGTGGGCTGCCGTCTATGAGGTCGCACAGAGTCGGACACGACTGAAGTGACTTAGCAGCAGCAGTCGCTAAGTCATGTCCAACTCTTTGTGACACCATGGACTGTAGCCCACCTGGCTCTTCTGTCTGTGGGGTTCTTCTGGCAAGAATACTGGAGTGGGTTGCAATTTCCTTCTCCAGGGGATCTTCCCGAACCAAGGATCGAACTCGTGTCTCCTGCATTGGCAGGCAGATTCTGACCTTGCTGATTTCCCATTCTATATACAATAATTTCCATCTGCTAACCCCATATTCCACTCCATCCCTCTCCCTCTCCCTATCTCACTTGGCAACCACAGTGCTCTATGTCTGTGAGTCTGTTTCTGTTTCATAAAAGTTCATTTGTGTCATATTTGAGATTCTACATATAAGGTATACCTTATGGTGTTCTTCTTTCTCTTAGCATGATAATCTCTAGGTTCATCCATGTTTTTGCAAATGGTGTTCTTTTGTTCTTTTTTATAACTGAATAGTATCCCATTGTACATATGTACCACATCTTCTGTATCATTTAGGTTGGACATTTAGGTTGCTTCCATGTCTTAGTTATTGTGAATAATGCTGCTATAAGCTATAAGCAATGGGGTGCATTTATCTTTTTATTTTTTTTTCCCAGACATATGTCCAGGAATGGGATTGCTAGATCATATGGCAATTCTATTTTTAGTTTTTTGAGGAATCTCTATACTTTTTTTAACAGTGGCTGTACCAACTTAAATTCCTACCAATAGTGTAGGAGGGTTTCCTTTTCTTCTCATCCTCTCCAGCATTTGTTATTTGTAGCTTTCTTAATGATGGCCATTCTGATTGGTGTGAGGTGGTACCTCTTTGTAGTTTTGATTTGTGTTTCTCTAATAATTAGCGATGTTAAGCATCTTTTCATGTGCTTGATGGTCATCTGTATATCTTCTTTGGAGAAATTTCTATTTAGTTCTTCTGCTCATTTTTCAATTGTGATGCTTGTCTTTTTGTTGGTGAGTTGCAAGAGCTGTTTGTATATTTTGGAAGTTATGTCCTTGTCAGTCACATCATTTGTAAATATTTTCTCCCAGTCTGTCAGTTGACTTTTAGTTTTATTTGTGATTTCCCTTGCTGTTGCAAAAGCTCATACGTTGATTATGATTCATTTATTTACTTTTGCTTTTATTTCCTTTGGCTTGGGAGACTGACCTAAGAAAACATTAGTACAGTTTATGTCAGAGAATGTTTTGACTATGTTCTCTTCTAGTTTTATGGTGCCATGTCTCATATTTAAGTCTTTAAGTCATTTTAAGTTTATTTTTGTGTATAGTGTAAGGGTGTATTATAACTTCATTGATTTACATGTGGCTGTCCAACTTTTCCAACACCACTTGCAGAAGAAAGCATCTCTTTCTTATTGTATATTCTTGCCTCCTTTTTTTCAATATCATATTGGAAGTGCTAGCTAGTGCAATAACATAAGAAAAGGGAATAAAATGTATATAGATATGGAAGGAACAAATAAAACAAAGAAAAATTAAGTAAGTTAATTATTGAAATTTTAGTAGTTGCCTAGTTTTTAAAATCTTTTTCAGATGTTTTGAGGTTTTAAATGAAAATATAATTTGCATACCATAAAATTCATCATTTTAAAGCATACAATTCACTGGTAGTTAGTATACTGAAAATGTATGACCATCATCATTTGTCTAATTCTAGAACTTTTTTATTACTGAAAAAATGAACTGTATATCATTATCAGTCACTCTTCATTTCCTCCATCTTTCAAGTCCCTGAAAATCATAAATGTATATGTCTATGGATTTTCCTATTTGGGGCATTTTGTATAAATAGAATCACATAATATATGACTTTTCATGTCTGACTTCTTTCAACTTATCAAATTATTTCCAAGTTTGATCCATGTTGTAACATTTAACAGTACTTTCCTCCTTTTAAGGGCTGAATAATTTTCCACTTCTGGATATATCACAATTTGTTTATTCACCCATTAATTGATGGATATTCTGGTTGTTTCTACTTTTTGGCTATTATGAATAATGCTACTATAAAGATTTATGTACAAAATTTTGTATGAACATGTGTTTTCCTTTCTTGGATATATATCTAAGACTGGGATTTCTGGATCATATGATAACTTTATGTTTAACTTACTAAGAAACAACCAAACTGTCTTCCAAAGTGGTTGCATGTTTTTACATTCCCACCAGCAGTGTATAAGTATTACAGATTTTTCACATCCTTGTTAATACCTATTGTCTGCCTTTAAAAAATTATTACAATAATTCTATTGTGAATGAGATAGACTCTTACTATGATTTTGATTTGCATTTCCCTAATGACTAATCATGTTTAGCATTGTTTTGTGCATCTTTTCAAAAATCTTTACATACAAATGCTCATTGGTCATTCATATACCTTTTTTGGAGAAATATCTATTAAATTCTTTGCCCACTTAAAAATCAACTTATTTGCCTTACGTTTTAAAGAATTTACTTTATATTCTAGAAGTGAATCTGTTATCAGACATATGATTTGAAAGTATTTCCCCCATTCTTTAAAAATTTTTTTAATTTATTTATTTTAATTGGAGGTTAGTTACTTTACAATGTTGTATTGGTTTTGCCATACATCAACTTGAATCCACCATGGGTATACACATGTTCCCCATCCTGGACCCCCGCTCCCACCTCCCTCCCCGTACCAATTCTCTGGGTCATCCCAGTGCACCAGCCCCAAGCATCCTGTATCATGCATCAAACCTGGACTGGCGATTCATTTCATATATGATAATATACATGTTTCAATGCCATTCTCCCAAATTAACCCACCTTCTCCCTCTCCCACAGAGTCCAAAAGTCCATTCTATACATCTGTTNACCCCGGCCACGGGGCCTGCGGGGCTCTCCCACGGGCGCTCGCGGCGCGTCACAGAGCCCAGAGGGGCCTGGAAACGCCGCTCACCGGGGGACGCGGCCGGCCTCGGGGTGGAGAGCGGGAGCGCCGGGACGGCCCGACGCCAAAGCCCGCCCTGCGTCCCTCGAGACTTTCAGAGGTCCTGCGGGGTGTTCCCGGCGCGTGATGTCCGTGATGCGCGCTACCTTCCTGGGCTTGCCGGTCTCGGCGTCCCCGGCGCCGCGGGCGCCGGAGCAGTGCGCCTCCGCCTGGGCCATATCCGCGTGCTGACCGGAGGCGCCGACCGCCGGGGGTGTGCCGCGGGGTCGGCTGCAGGGACCGGCACCGCGCGGCCGGCGCCACCTCCAGTGTTCTCGTCTGGGAAATCAAAAGGACAGAGGAGCCTGGCAGGCTACAGTCCAGAGAGTTGCCAAGAGCTGGGCATAGCGGCACGTACACTGCCCCACGCTGTACTGATGCTGTCCAATAGTAATGTAAAGTGTGCCATCTCTCTAATTTAAAATTTTCTAGCAGCCACAATCAAAAGACGAACAAAATGGTGAAATTCATTTTAATAACATGTTTTATTTAACAACATATCCAAAATGTTATCACCTCAAAAAAGAATCAGTATAAGTAATATTTGTATGGATGTGAGAGTTGGACTGTGAAGAAGGCTGAGCGCTGAAGCATTGATGCTTTTGAACTGTGGTGNGGCTCGGGGTGGCTCCTCAGGGTCTCTGCCCCTAGCCTTGGGCGAGAGGTGGCTTCTTCCAGCCGCCCATGACCTCGGACGTGGGGTGTCGTCCCCCAGCCGCCCCTGACTTCCGACGCAGTGTGTCTCCTCCCGGCCTCCCCTGGCCTCGAACATGGGGTAGCTGCACCCAGCCATCGCCCTATCTTCGGACACGGGGTGTCTCCCCCCGGCTGCCCCTGATCTCGGACATGGGGTGTCTCCCCCCGGCCGCCCCTGACCTCGGACGCGGGGTATCTCCTCCCAGCCGCCCCTGACCTCGGACGTGGGATAGGTCCTCTCGGCCGCGCTTAGTGCGCTGGCCTGGCTCTCGCCAGCCATCACTATATATCTGTCATACGGGGCTTCCCAGGTGGCTCAGTGGCAAAGAATCTGCCTGCAAATGCAGGAGTCACAGGAGATGTGGGTGTGATCCCTGGGTTAAGAGGATCCCCTGGAGGAGAAAATGGCAACCCATTCCTGTACTCTTGCCTGGAAAATCCCATGGGTGGAGAAGCCTGGCAGGCTATGGTCCATGGGGTCTCAAAAAGTTGGACACAACTGAGCACGCACACACACGTACTCAGTTGTGTCCGACTCATATATGTGTGTGGATGTAGATATAATTTTATGAGCAAGCTGAAAACAACAGCAACAATTATAACCATGAGCTTCTCTCCAGGTGTCCAGGGCACCAGAACTTGCCTCACCAGAAGCCCAGAGCCTGTGGCCTCAGTAGGGAGGGCTCTGGGGGAGGGTAGTCTTGGGCAGAAGCCTGGCAGAGCATGGTCACACTTTCATCCCACTTGCTCTGGTTTCATCAGAAGCACTGGAAGCAAAGCCGCTCTTGGACTTTGGGAGGTCGGGGGTGGTGAGGCTCAGTCAAGAGGTCCCATTTGGTGGTGGCCCTCAACCAGTCACTCCACTCTTCCTGGCCTCACAGAGGGTACCCAGTGAAAGCTGTGGCTACGCGAAAGCCCTTTGGAGGCCTCGGGTCTCTTTTGGAAGTAGTTGTTGCTGTTGCTCAGTTGCTCAGGCATGTCCAATTCTTTGTGACCTCATAGACTGCAGCATGCCAGATGCCCCTTTCCTTCACTATCTCCTAGAGCTTGCTCAGACTCATGTCCATTGAGTCAGTGATGCCATCCAACCATCTCATCCTCTGTCGTCTCCATCTCTTGCTGCTTTCAATCTTTCCCAGTATCAGAATCTTTTCTAATGAGTCAGCTTTTTGCATCAGGTGACCAAAGTATTGGAGTTTCAGCTTCAGCATTAGTCCTTCCAATGAATATTCAGGATTGATTTCCTTTAAGATCGACTGGTTTGATCTCCTTCCAGTCCAAGGGACTCTCAAGAGTTTTCTCCAACACCACAGTTCAAAGGCATCAAATCTTCATCACTCAACTTTCTTTACAGTCCAACTGTCACATCCATACATGACCACTGGAAAAACCATAACTTTGACTAGACCTTTGTTGGTAAAGTAATGTCTCTGCTCTTTAATATGCTGTCTAGGTTGATCATAGTTTTTCTCCCAAGGAGCAAACGTCTTTTAATTTCATACCTTTGGAATGAGATGATGTGTCAATTATTAATAAAAGAGATGTAAAATACCCTATTAGACTGTTCATGCCCAGCATCATCCCAGGTAGCACACTGAACTGCAAGGTACATTCTCTCATGTTTCCTGAACCTAAACCTTTAAACCTCTGCTTTACAGTAGTTGCCAGAGATTTTATTTTCTGAGGAAAAATCCTGTGTTCGGATATCCTGGGCTGATGCAAATATAGCATTTATTTTGCCAAAGGACAGAGGGTCTGTTCTTCTAGGAGGTTGCTAAGTTGGTGGGATGTTTATTTCTAACTCCCCTCATAAGAGGGAGGCCTGATTGTGAGAAGACAGAGGTGGAGCAATGACGACAAAGATGCTGGATCAAGCTGCACCTGAAACCATCCACCCAAACATCACATGAAACCCCCTTCCCACTAGCACCAGCTCCTCGTTTTTCTTAAAGAAATAGTTTCCAACTGAAAGCATCTTAGCCACTCTAAGTATGGATTAAGAAGGATTAGGACTTTCTCCTCCATCCACTCACAGGCTATGACGTGTGGACCCTGGGACTGGCACTGCTGGCCCCAGGATAAATGACATCCTCAGTTAGGGCCTCAGTCAGATGAGGGGGCAGACTTAAGACAAATTCACACTGCCCTGTGCTGAATTTTCTGCCAAGTTTGATTAGGGAAGAACTGACTCAGAGAGGGCTTCCCAGAGGAGGTGACATGTGCCTTGAACTTGAGGGGAGGATAGCATTTTGTCCAAGAAAAGAGAGCATGTGGGCACAGGCTGAGCAGCTGACACAGTATGGAGTGTGTGAAGAAACCGCAAGCGAGGAGCTGGCAGCCCAGCCTTCCCTGTGCTGGAAGAGCGCGGGAGTGGCAGGGAGACAGCTGCAGCCCCGCCCTGGTCCCTGCAGGCGCCCCAGAGCCGGCCCTTCTCACTCCACCCCTGCCTGGAGTGTTGGCAGGAAGAGACTGCAGGGAAACTCTGCACATTCAAAGTCAGCTCCTCCAATAGGAAACAAATTGGCGATTACAAGACACGCATGGTTGAGAGCGGTGGGGAAAGGAAAGGATAAGGTCATTTTCCTTCCAGCTACAAATGGTAAAGAAATGAGTTTCTTCTTGCACGCGTTGGACTTCCTGCAGCTGGAAAAAAATATATTGCTGCCATGTTGTATGATGCCTGCCTGGGCTGATCAGGGCCTGGTTGGCCTGCATGCCCTGATTGGACAACGACTGTCTCGCTGGCCGGCCCTGGCCCCGGGCATCCATGTCCAGGCTGGAGAAAATCGGCTCCACTGTAGCTTTCCAAATGAAGTGGTTTTTATTTCATGTTCACCAGAGAGGTTGCAAAATATAATTGGGATTGCTGCTTCTCATATTATTAATGTAATTCTCCCCCTCCACCTCCCTTTCCAAAAGCAACTCACAAAGGGGTCTTTGTTCTCTGCACATTCAAAGTCAGCTCCTCCAATAGGAAACAAATTGGCGATTACAAGAAGGAGGCTCAGTTTTACTGGCTGTCAGACCAGAAATATGGGATGCATCAAGGTTCCAGCAGGAGCCAAGGAGTGTGCGGTCTGCAGGCTGCAGAAGCAGGTGTGTGCTGCAGAAAGGAGGGGCAGGGGACGGGGGCAGCCCACGTCTGCCTCTGAGCAGCCTCCCCACGCGCTCTGCCCCACAGCCTCAGTTTCCTCACTCATGGAGCTGGGCACTGGTATGCTGGCCTGAAACTCAGTCAGAGGTTTCCTTCCCTTCCTTGGAGCTCTAGGACTCTACCAAGGGTGAGAATCTCAGAACAGGACAGCTAGGGCTCAGGGCATCATGCCCACTCTTGCCCTTCCTAATGTTCGACTGATCGAATTGATGTCTAAGTCAGATTTTATTTAAGAAAATGCTCTGTTGATGAAAGTTTGCAAAAGGCTGACCTGGATGGTCTTGAAGGGCTGCAACTCAGGAGANTCAGGGCATCATGCCCACTCTTGCCCTTCCTAATGTTCGACTGATCGAATTGATGTCTAAGTCAGATTTTATTTAAGAAAATGCTCTGTTGATGAAAGTTTGCAAAAGGCTGACCTGGATGGTCTTGAAGGGCTGCAACTCAGGAGATGCTGGAGGCTCAGAGCCTGGGATCCTGTGCAGCTCTGAGCAGGGTGGCTTGGTTTTTGTGGGCTTCTTGTGTCTCTCTGGAAAGTGTAGAAAGCTACCCGAGAGGCTCCAAGTGTGTGCCTAGAGGCACAGAGTTTCTAACTGCCCTGCTGGGAAACCTGCTCTTGAGTTGGCTAGCTTTGGAAACACAATCTGTCTCTCTCCCATGGGCCCCCCAAAGAGATGAGGTTCTTCCTGTGAGATGCCCTGGAGTAGAGAGAGCATTTGGAGACTAGAAAGCCCCTGGTGAGCTTTGTGCAAACTGGAAGAAGAGTGTGAGTCTCTCGGAGGTCCTCCCCACTTAGCTCCAGACTTCTAGGTCTCTATAGGACAGTGATTGCAGGGTGTTCAGCAAAGCTGAAGCCAGGCTCCAATGGAGGCCCTCCGGGCTGAGGGTTTTTCAGAATTGATACTTCCTCCCACGGCCTGACCACTTCCCTCGATCACCTCACCATCACCACTGCTGCTGGCTGTTGAGTTCACTGGTAAACATTGACTCTGGGAGCTGAGGCATCAGGACCCTGGAGAAACTCAGGCTAGAGGCACTTTGCTAAAACTAGGTCTTGGGGTGGCCTCTGCGCTCACACTGCTGTGCAGGAAATTGCTGTTTCTGCAATAACAGCGTCCCTGTCAACAGAAAGACTACCAGTGGGGTTGTCGGTGTTCTCCGCAATCGTGGGTCCCTGTCCACCCCCAGACTCAATGCACCGTGAGAGGCAGGCCTGCTCTGGGGGCACTCAGATCCACCACAGAGGCTGGGTCATGAATCTCCCCATTGTACAGACAGGGGTTAGGAGACGGGCTGCAGGGTCTACTGGCTCCCATCCTGGGCCATCTTCACTGAGTGATACATGTTTCACACTGCATCTCAGGGAGCAGGCACTGTGCCGGGCGCTCAGCCTAATGTTATCTCATTCAGTCCTCAAGCCAAGTCTGGACCAAGTCTCTACCCATTCATTTTACAGATAAGAAACTGGGGGTCAGAGAGGTTTAGTTAGCTTGTGCTGAGTGGGTTAGGATTACGGCTCAGGCCTGTTTGACCCCAGAGGCCCACTGTCTTCCTGCAGGACTCTGCTGCCTTCATCGCTGTCTCCCCTAAAGCTCTCCTTAGCTGTTTCTGTGTCTCCTGGGCCTTTCTGGGCAGCCCTGTCCCAGGAGAGCAGGCCCACTCCTGGACATCCTGAAAGAAGGGAGCCTGACCAGGCTAAATCAGCCTCCTTGAATCTGAGACATCTGCTCAAGTGAAATCCCAAATTTCCAGTAAACATGCTGGGTTTATTCTACTTCCTCCAGCCTCCTGACCACCCTGTCAACAGAGGCATCCAGACACTCCTGCGTCCTGTGGGCCTGTACTCCTCTACCTAGTGTCTGACCCACGTGGTCTTGCTCATTTATTTCTGGGCTTATTCATGTCAGTCTCCTCTGGAAGGGGGAAGAGCCTTGGCTGTCTTGTCCATTACGGTGCCCCCAGGCCTGACATAGAGCCTGGCACATGGAGGGGTGGGGGCGGGCGCTTGACCTAAGTGTGAGCAGCAAATAATGAAGGAGGAGAGAGGGCCCCACCCATCAGGCTGTGAGTGTCCCTTCTGGCTGGAAGCTGAAAAATCAGGACCCCAGGGACGGAGCCGTTCCTTGAAAACTCTCAGCCCATAGGCTGAACAGGAAAACACTGGAAAACAAGCTTTCCTGCAGGAGACGGGTGCAAGCTGCCTCCACTCCAGAGCTCTCTCCCTGGTCTCTGGTGACTCTCGAACTAGCCCAGGTCCTCTGAGAGACCGTGGCCCTGCCCCAGAGTAGGGCCAGTGCCCAGGCTGGTTTCCCTGAGGGACTGGGTAAGGGGTCTGATGAGCACAACCCTTGGTGGAGCCCAACCCGAAGATCAAATGTCTTGTGCTTTAAAATGTGTCTCTGCGTCTGCACAGGAGGGCACCCAAGACTTCCTAGTTCCCAGCACAGCCTTAGCTGGGCCACATACGCCTCCTGCAGGGTGGGCAGCCCAAGCCCCCAGACAGGGAACTTTGTGCCAGCAGTTGGCAACCACAGCTCTCGTGACTATGACCTTGGCCAGATGGGCTCACTGGGGCCTAAACTACCCCTGCCTCCCTCCTCATTCCCTCCGGCAGGTGCAGGGCTGACTGGGAAGGGCCTCTGTCTCTGGCCCGCAGGCACTGACGCTCCCTGAACCCATGCATTAGAGCTGCTGTGAGCTTCTCAGGACCCAGGACCCTTGTCTCCACCAGCTCAGTTAGGTCTGGCAGGTGACTCAGCCTGGGTGGCCGCACAGGGCATCTCTGAGAACCTGAGATGCTCTCATCTGCCTGTTGACATCATGATGGAACTTTAGAAATCAGGGTTATCTGCAGAGAGTGGGAGTATCTAGTGACCCTATGATAAACCTAAACACCATGTGTGAGAAGGAGGTAGGCATGACCCCAAAGACATCTGAGATGGGCTTGAGAATGTCATCATAGGGGGATAGGGTTGAGCCGAAATGGATGGTGTATTTTGGAAGTGAGTAGGCTGCATTCCAGGCAGGCTCAAAAGGATCTTGAAAGTACAGGTGTCAGAGGCAGATGGCATGTCCCAGAAGAATCCCCAGGAAGGCAGGACATGTTGAGAGAGGCCTCAGATGCCACATTAGAGAGCTGGGCTTTCAGGCTACAGGTAAATGATGGCAGGAGAGATTAGATCTCTCTGTCGTTCAGACCCAGGAAATGACCGACGTGCAACCCAAAGGGTTATGGGAGGCCTACAGATGACTGGTTTTCATCAATGGGTCATCTCCTTCAGTATTCTGTGGAGTGATTCGCACCCAGGGCTGGATGCACTCCGCAACACCCAGGGATTCTACTAGGGGCCTTGGAGCAGTCATTGCTGAGCCTGGAGCCTGCCCTCACAGCTCTGGATGATCCCAAGCTGTTCCTGCCGGCACTGGGTTTGTTCAGAGATCTCAGCCAGGATGAAGACAACGTGAAGTCGCTCAGTCGTGTCCGACTCTTTGCAACCCCGTGGACTGTAGCCTACCAGGCTCCTCATTCCATGGGATTCTCCAGGCAAGGATACTGGAGTGGGTTGCCATTTCCTTCTCCAAACAAGCAGTCACCAAATATGTGTCCCTGGGGACACATAGCACCTGATCAGCTTGGGCCACATGACAATGGATCTTTGGCCTTTGTTCCAGGGACCTGACAACTGGTTGAGGAGGAGACAGCTCCTCGAAGTCTGTGCTGAAACCTGCTTCAGGAATCACACACAGAGCAGTTTCGAGGGGAGAATTCTCTAGGTACCACTTGGTATAGATGAGGCCATTGAACATCAGGCTTAACTTTTAAAGATATTTAATGATGTAGTGATGATTATTTTTGTGACAAAGTCCTGGTTAGAAAGAAAGAAGAAATGAAGGGGAAAGGGAGGGAAGGAGGGAAAGGAGAAAAAAAGAGAAGCAAGAAAGGGAGAGAGACACACAAAGAGAGACAGAGGAGGCGGGGTGGCAGGGAGGAGAGAGAAGGGAGGAAGGAAGGAAGAGCAAGTTCAAAACTCTCTCCAAGGCTCCTTGGGTGTTGGTGTGTTATCACTGTGATTTCCAACATGATTTTCTGCAGCACATAGTTGACCTCTTCTTGCTATTTTATGAAGCAATAGGTCCTGTGTTGTTACCATCAGTACTATTTTCTGGAACTAAGGCGACTAGTGCCTTGACTCTTGACTTCCTCAGGATGAAAGCACTGCAACAGTTTCTGAAAATTGCATAAGCAATGTCACAATGTGTCAGGAAAACAATGAATGACTCAAATATTTTTGTCATTGTCATAATGACAGCTGTTCAGTAAACATCACAAGAAGGAAGGAAAAAAATCAGAAGAGCAATATTCCCACGCCACTGCTTCCATTTTTCTGTGTTTCCATGTTGTGCTTTTCTTCTTTGTGATCTCAAATTGATCAAGTTCAGTGTGTCCTCTTGCTAGACATTTGCATGGTTTCTAGTTGTGCATGGGATAGATAACACTCCAGTGAACATCTCCGTGTATGTGACTTATAAAAAATTTTGGACTATTTCCTTATGATGAACTTCTTAATTTGAAATCACTGGGTAAATCTGAAAAGGCATTTTCAGGGATTCTTAAAGCACAATTCCGAGTGGCCTCTACCCAGCATATAGCCCTGAGGACTGTTTTCTTCCTACAATTTTTTAAATTGAAGAATCACATTCCAAGCTTGATTCACACAACACTGGTGCAGATGCTCTGGGGAGGTACACTGGAGTCCAGCAGGCTCTGGGGTGACCCAACCATAAAGCAGTCTGTGCCACCCCCTTGGTGTATGGGAATGATGGGCTAGCTTCACTTATGATCCCCAGGCATTTCAAACACAATTTGCCCCACTCAGAATGAACATCTCCCACCAGAGTCAGCTCAGACTCCAATAGTTCTAGCATCCAACTTGGAAGTTAAAGCTTCTCCACCACCCCATCAACTCCCCAACACACATGCACCTAAATTCTTCGTATTGTATGTGTTTTACCTCAATAATTTAAAAAGGTAATTAAAAAGAATCCACTCTGCATCCACCCCTCTTTTCAGCTCCAGCCAGCAGTTTGGTTCAGACCCTGGTCTAGAAGGCTCCAGGGCCTGGCCTCCTGCCTCCAGCCAGACCACCACTTCAGAGTCATCTGGGAGCTTTTCAGCAGGCACACCCCGCACCACTCTGGGCCTGGGAGCTGCGCCTGGGGACTGGCCCCCCGCCTGGCTCCCCGGATGATCGGTGTGTAGACTGATGGTGACAGCGCCCTGCAAGAGGACCTGTTTGTGCCCCGTCACGGCCCGACTTCTAGCAACTGCTGCTCACCTTCTGCTGGTTATTTCTGACATTTTACTCTCCAGTCACAACAGAGCTTGAAATCCCTGCCCACCCTGACACACACACATACACACCCCACATGTGTGTGCAGTGTGCTCTAAATCAGCCGGACCTCTGGGCCTTCCTCTGCCCAGACTGCGCCCCTGCCAGGCCCTTCCCTCTGCCCCCTCACTCCCCTGGGGAGGACACTCTCTTTTCTCAGCTCATGCAGGCTCTTGATGGAGCAGCTCCATTCTCAGTACTCACTCGCCAAGCTCTTTGGTGGAGCGGATGGGAAAGAAGCATTGTGGGTAANAGGGGAGGGGAGGGATGGCAGGAAATGAATGATTGCCAGGCTTCCAAGAGAGGGGACACATTCCAAAGACAAAGACTTGATCATTGAAGGTGATATATTGATCATCCTCTTCCAGGGAGAAATGAAGGTCCTTCCTGCTGGGTGTAGTCTAGAACGGAGCTTTAACAAAACCAACTATGGATACATGTCTTTTAGCATACAGTCTTTTTTGCATAGTAAAAGCAGTTATTTGTTGCCCCCATAACAGATCATTTAAAACAATGACTGAAAAATTAAGAATCATGTATCTTGCTTAGATCTGGTAGATAGAGTGCCTGAAGAATTATGGATGGAAGTTTGTAACACCGTTCAGGAGGCAGTGACCAAAATCATCCCAAAGAAAAAGAAACACAAGAAGGCAAAAATGGTTGTCTGAAGAGCCTTTACAAATAACTGAGGAAAGAAGAGAAGTGAAAGGCAAGGAAGAAAGGGAAAGATATATCCAACTGAATGCAGAGATCCAGAGAACAGCAAGGTAAGATAAGAAGGCCTTCTTAAATGAAAAATTTAAAGAAATAGAGGGAAACAGTAGAATGGGAAAGACTGGAGATCTCTTCCAGAAAACTGGAAATGGTAAAGGAGCATTTCAGGCAAAGATGGGCAGATGATGAGATGATTAGGTAGCACCACCGATTCAATGGACATGAATTTGCTCAAACTGTTGGAATAGTGCAGGACAGAGCAGCCTGGCGTGCTGCAGTCCACGGGGTCACAAAGAGTTGGACATGACTTAGCGACTGAACAACGACCATGGAGGGAAAACACACCGCTGCAAACAGCACTCAGGAGGGCAGGCAAGGCACAGTCCCTGACCCTCCACATACTATGGGATGGCGACCCTGAAGAAGAGAGCAAAACAGGACCTCCCGCTCATTGTGGGGCTGAGTGTGGTTCCTCAAACCACCCCATTTGGATGCTGTAGGAAAACATGAGGCCATGGCTGTCAGACAGGACATCTCATGACTTCTGCTAGGTAGGAAGAGGACTTTCATAAAGATGGAATGTTAGTTGGGACCTTTGAGCTGCAATATTCCCCTTCCAAATGGGACTTCTGCCTTTGGTTATTATTCAGCTGGTCTCAGTACAACACAAAATTTCATTCTCTCAAATAAACAGCTTTTTAATTGCAATTAATTATAAGAGAAAACACAACTGGAATTATATGCCTTTAAACAATTTTTCTGAATATATAAGCAATGAGAGACGATCTGCCTAGAAGAACGTCACCACTGAGCTCACATGTTCTCCTCTCTCCCTCTCTCTCTTTCTCTCAAATTTAGAGATTTTGATGAGACACTTGTGTCTGCAAGTCTGTGAAGCTGGACAGACTGTGATATCATGATTTAGGACTCTCTGATGAGAATATTTCCACATCATTTGCAATTAAACTGCATTTTGTTACATAGCAAATGAGTTTGAAATTAAAACTTAATTACAAATCTGCCAAGTTGGTGTTTTCATACAGCTGTGCCTTTGTGGAATATAGAGCAAAGGTTTATTTAAAAAGAAATGACCCTACTAACTCATTCAAGAGAGCCGCCTGGAAAAGACTGCCTCCTGTTTTCCCAACTAAAAAAGAAAAAAGAAAAATTCAGTGACAAAAACAAAAACTGTATAAAAAATGAGTACAAAAGTAAACTGACGAGAATGTTGAAACAGAACACTTCTAACAGCAGACCTCAATGTAAATAGTTTTTGAAAGGCGTAAAGCGAATGGAAATAGGATGAAAGTGAAATTCAAGTCAACTGAAGAATCCGCAAACTCCATGGAGTCCACAGAAATGATGTCAGAAGAAGAGAAAAAGAAGAAACAAAGAATAGGAAAAAGGACTTTCTGAGCAAAACCTTGGAAAAAAATCCCCAAAACCAANAGGATGAAAGTGAAATTCAAGTCAACTGAAGAATCCGCAAACTCCATGGAGTCCACAGAAATGATGTCAGAAAAAGAGAAAAAGAAGAAACAAAGAATAGGAAAAAGGACTTTCTGAGCAAAACCTTGGAAAAAAATCCCCAAAACCAACATGATGGAGCTACATGAAGTGGGTCACATCCAATGAGGTGATGGTTAAATTAAGGGGTGACTCCTGCACCAACACCATCACTGTTTGCACTAATGACCCTCCTTTTTCTTTAAGTGAGACACCAGAGCCAGCACAGGAAGGAACTTGCTTCAGTTCCCAGAGATGGAAAACACTTTCTCCAGGAAACAAGCTAGAAAGAAACTTCAGTAATTACAAACCCTGTAAATTTCCTGAGTAATCACAAGACCCAAACTTCTGTAATCCAGGGTGGCTTGGACTGCCAAGGAGTTCTAATTATCATTTAGTCTGAGGAAGTACACTCCCAGTTATTAATTTTTTTAAAACCAGACTCTCATTCAAAATATGATCAAAATAAGAAAACAAAATATTGAGAAACTCAGTATATGACTTTCAAAGAAAACTTTTATAAAGTACTGAAAAGAGGTTGCTATGGAAAGAAAAATTTCAGCGCTATTTGGCTTTATAAAATATAAATGACAAAATACAAACTTAATAGGTCGACAGAATAACAACTCAGATAGAACTGATAATTAAACACTGAAGGAGAAGCAGAATCATATGGTAACAACAGAAATATGAAGAGCAGAAAAAAAAAGACATTATCTTCAAGGAAGACAAATAATGCTGAAACCTGTGCTCTTCACTAGAAACAGAATGGGAGTCTATTTTTCGAGAGAAAATAGAATAATTTATTATAAAATATATTATTCATGAAGTTCAGCAAAACGCCTACTTTGACTCATATGACTTTGAAAATATCAAAAATAAAGTCTCAATAAAGATATTTGTAGACAAAACTGAGGAAATTCATCCACAGCAAATCACCTTGAAAGACATACTTAAATAAATTTCCATGCACAGTAATATGACCTCAGAGTGAAGCATAAAAATGAAGGAAAAAATAAATATCAACAGTAAATCAAAGGTTAAATATGTGAGAAAATTGGAATGCTGATTATATAAGCCAGCAATAATAATATGGGCTTAAATTTTTATAAATGAAATATATGACAAATAACAACAAATAGAGAGGTTAAATGGATTTAAACTGTCCTAAGTTTCTTTCATTATCTTGGAAGTGGCAGGCCTATTAATCTATATCAGACATTTGTGATAAAGATTACCATCAAGATTATTATTGTCAACTCCAGGGTAAATACTAAAAAGTACTCACAGAGTGCGCAGCTATCTAATAGAAAAAAATTAAAAAAGAAATTTTGATTAAAAAATACAAAAACAGGAATAAATATTAATAGAAAAGTGAGAAAAACAAAGAGTAAGTACTCAAATGGTAAATTTCAATCCAATCATATCAGGAACCACATTAAATTCTAAAAGTATTGAAAGGTCATCATACTACATACAGAACAACCTTTTGAAATACACTCCACACAAAAAAATCAGACCTTAAATTTAAGGACATCATAGAAATTTTAAAGTAAAAGGATAAAAAAAATACATGCCATGCAAACATTAAGTGAAAGAAAGCTAATAGAGATGTGCTAACATCAAATTAAATTTTAAGGCAAAGAATATTACTAAAAATAAAGAGGAAAAAATAATAGTGTGCCGATCTAGCAAGAAAGTATAAAGTTTCTAAATGTCTGGGTTATTAATTACAGAAGTTTAAAATATTTAAAGTAGTGGTTGAACGCAATAAAAGGAAAAATATAGAAATCCATTATCCTAGTGGGATATTTTAACATACTTCTCTAAGTAACTGCTAGCAAGCCAAGCAAAAAAAAATCCATAAGGATATAGAATATTTAAACAACGCGATTAATCCAGTTGACCTCCATGGAACACCGCACACAGCCAGATCATTCTGCACATAATTTTCAGGTGCAAGTGAAGCACACACCAAAATTAAACATATGCCAGGCCATACAGCTAATCTCAACAAAGTTTAAAGAATTGAAATCTCACAGTGTATTTGGACAGTAGTGAAATTAAGCTAGGAATCAATAACAACATAGCAATACATTAGAAATCAAGCAGTACTTTTCCAAATAATCTATGAATCAAATAGGAAATGTCAATAAAAATTGCAAAAATATTAAACTAAATGATAATGAGAAGAACACAGGTAATAATAAGTGGAAAATAGATAATACTCATGTATAACTTTTATATGTTAGAAAAAAGCATTCCATTTTCAGGATTATTTGCACAAGATGACTAATTTTATAAAAAGAAGAAAAACTTGGTCTTATAAGTCTTTCCCTGGTTGAGGTTGGTGGTTGGGTGGGGAGCTGGAGAAAAATATATCATTACTAGAAAATACGTTTCAGCTTTTTAATCTGGAGAGAATTTTTGTTATTTTATGCTTTCTCAATGAATGTTCTCATTTTTTTCAAGACAATTGGGAAGATTTAACCAAAAGCAGATTTTTTTTGTTTGTTTTGTTTGTGAGGTTTTTGCTTGGTGGTGCTCATCTTTTGAGAGTTAACATTCTTTACTGAAAGCCAATCCTAAAGGAAATCAACCCTGAACATTCTTTGGAAGGACTGTTGAAGCTAAAGCTCCAATATTTTGGCCACCTGATGCAAAGAACTGACTCACTGATAAAGACCCTGATGCTGGGAAAGACTGAGGGCAGGAGGAGAAGGGGGTGGCAGAGGATGAGATGGTTGGATGGCATCACTGACTCAATGGACATGAATTTGAGCAAACTCGGGGAGATAGTGAAGGACAGGGAAGCCTGGTGTGCTGCAGTCCGTAGGGTCACAAAGAGTTGGACACGCCTGAGCCACTGAANGGTTGGATGGCATCACTGACTCAATGGACATGAATTTGAGCAAACTCGGGGAGATAGTGAAGGACAGGGAAGCCTGGTGTGCTGCAGTCCGTAGGGTCACAAAGAGTTGGACACGCCTGAGCCACTGAACAACAACAACAAATTCTTTGTTAACATCTGGGTTTGTCAAAATGGTGGGTCTGACAACACTGCTTGATTCCAGCTCATTGAAGTATCCGCCCATGAAGACTTCAGCTGCACATTCTCGGGAAGGAATATCCAGTGAACCAGATGCATTTTGCCATCCTCATGGTCCTAACCTTGTATGTGCGCTGAGTTGCTTAGTCGTGTCCAGCTCTATGTAACCCTTTGGACTGTAGCCCACCAGGCTCCTCTGTCTGAATACTGCAGTGGGTTACCATTTCTTTCTCCAGGGATCTGCCTGACCCAGGGATCGAACCCATGTCTCCTGTGTCTCCTGCATTGCAGGCAGGCTCTTTACCCACTGACCATGAGTTAAGCCCGGTTCTAACTTATTCCTCTTGAATGTTTCCTTCTCAGAGGTAGTATAAGACCTCATCCTGGTCTCAGCATTANGAACCCATGTCTCCTGTGTCTCCTGCATTGCAGGCAGGCTCTTTACCCACTGACCATGAGTTAAGCCCGGTTCTAACTTATTCCTCTTGAATGTTTCCTTCTCAGAGGTAGTATAAGACCTCATCCTGGTCTCAGCATTACACCTGTGTGTCTCCACAAAGGACAAAGAGGGAGTTGCCTTTGAAGGTCAAGTTCAGACACAATGCTGGATGCACAGACCAGATCTGCTAACTTGGATATATATTTTCCCCCTTATCTTCAACTTCCCTCTTGGTTTTCTGTGAATATTTGTATATTCTGGTCATTTCATTCACAGGTGGATGAAGAAATTTGCCCCAGGGAAGCAGAAGGGCATGAAAAGGAAAAGCCTTCCCACCAAAGTGAAGCAAGAAGCAACACAGCCCAATTCTGTTCTTAAGTTATTCATTAATCAGAAAAAAATAAAGCTTTAAATATCTGAAATATATTATTTTCCCTGTCCCTGGAGAAAACATTGGACACAGGCAAATACAGATTCTGCATACAGCTTCAAGGCAGTTCTAGAATGCCTGAGTTCACTTCTGAATATCAATTTCAAGATTTCTGACTTTAACACTCCAAAAAAAAAAAAAGGAAGGGAGAGGGGAGTAGAGAAGGGAGAAGTGAATGAGAGGAGAAGATTAAAGCTATCATAAGAAAGTGAGTGGAAATACATGTTTTTTTTTTNAGGAGATCCAACCAGTCCATCCTAAAGGAGATCAGTCCCGAATATTCATTGGAAGGACTGATGCTGAAGGTGAAGCTCCAATACTTTGCCACCTGATGCAAAGAGCTGACTCATTTGAAAAAACCCTGGTGCTGGGAAAGATTGAAGGTGGGAGGAGAAGGGGACGCCAGAGGATGAGATGGCTGGATGGCATCACCAACTCAATGGACATGAGTTTGAGTGTACTGTGGGAGCTGGTGATGGACAGGGAGGCCTGGTGTGTTGCAGTCCCTGGGGTCGCAAAGAGTCGGACATGACTGAGCGACTGAACTGAACTGATGAAAAGTCTCATATGGGCACAAAATTAAGTATGGTTGGTTAATAAGTCAACAAAACCACACAAAGAATAACATGACATGAAAAAAGTTGGAAATATTGCAAGGACTACATGGGATATTTGAAAGTTTGAAGTGGGAAACTTACTCCTAGACCTTATTGCTAGACACGTTAAAATTCTCTTTTGTTCAGAATTAGAGCATCGGTCATGAGGACGCTGCTGAATTTTATGACAGCCCATGAGAAGATGGGCTTGGGAAGGGTCAGGCTCTATAGTAGTGTGCCTACTTCCTCTCTCCCTCCAGCAGTCTCAGACAGCCCTGGGCTGTTCTGGCAGGATTTATTGCTTAACAGGAAAAATGCCTCATGGAGTTCACCTAAGTTAGGAATTTCTCCAACTGTGGTACCCAAATCTGTTGCTGTTCAGGGATCCTAAGAGCCAGAAACACCTGCTTGTAAAATAAATTAGATTATGCAGTCCATAGGCTTTCCAGGAATCTTGTTTAGAATTCTGCAGTGGGGTACTTGATTGGGCCCTAAGCAGACAATGGCCCAGACTGCCATCTGTGTCTGTTCAGAAGGCTCAGGGGGCTCCTCCGCTTCTGCTGCATTCGCCTTGGCAGAGACTCTTGAAGACAACAAAATCTGTCACAGAGTGAGCATTTCAGGGCTGGAGAGGTAGAGATGGAAGGAAGGATGGGAAGGTAGGTCTGGGGTTCTGCTCCCAGATCAGTGCCTCCTGAATGGATAAAGGCAGGAAGGATGCCTCCTCAGTGGGTGAAGGTGGGAAAGATGCCTGCTGGATGGATAAAGGCAGGAAGATGAGGGTCTTGGACTGCAGTCAGGGATGAGGAGGGCATCTTGCTGGAGAGGAGAGGAAAGGAGTGGAGGGCAGCTTGCTGTAAAGCCATATAGAACCCCTCATGATACCCCCTTGCTCCCCAGCAGAAGCCCCTGGAGCCGCTGAGATCCTCCTGTGCCAGGGCAGGCCCCAGGCCCTATCCTGCTCACATTTTCCCCTCCAGGCCCCTGTGGAGAATTTTCTGCCCAGACCCCTGTGGCCCAGCCTCCTTTTCCTTTGGTCCTCCTTACTACCCATTTGACTTTCAAGCAGATCACTGCCTTCTATTTTCCAGCTACTTCTCCGGCCTCCACAAACCCACTGTCTGGATTCAGCTGACACACTCTCCCTTTCTCGGTGGCCACCTCCCTCTTCCTGGAACGATGGTAGGCCTGTCTCTCAGGCCCTCAGCCCTTTCTCTCTCTCTCCCATCTCACTCCTTGGCTTCAGTGGCCACTCTGAATAAACGACCCTCAAATTTGTTTTATCCCACTGAGTTCTCCCAATAGCCTTGAAAATCTCCAGATGGTAAACCTGAGCCACCGAGAGTGCTGGTGACAAGCCTCAGGTCACTACCGCAGAGGCGGCGCTGGCTCCGCGGTGAGAGGCTCCTCCACACTGGGTCCCCCTTCTGGTGGCCTGGCTCTCCTGGGGCCCCTGATATCCTCGGGCTCCCAGGGATAAATGATACCCACAAACTCCGTGTGAAAATACTTACTAATTATAACTTATGTTATTCCTAAAATTTTCTTCCCTCTTATCTTAGAAGTATATTTTTACAATGACATGAAACACTTGAGTTCAAATTAGGAATGTTAGCACCCTGTAAATTCTGCAGGAGAATGTGGTCATCAGGCAGCCCTGCTGACCAGCCATGGCCGGTCCTGCTCTCCCCGTAGCCCAGGTTCCACCCGTCCCTGTGAGCAGTCCATCTGTCCATGAACACTTGGATTGTTTCTGCTTTTTCGGTTACTGCGAATGAAGTTTCTGTGAGCACGAGGGTGCTTCTTCTACAAACACGTTATGAATATTTTCCTTACTAGTGTCAGAGGAGGTGAGGCCTTTGAGGGGCTGGGGAGGGGGTTTGGTGCCCAGTCTTCAAGCTGCTTCCCCAGTCACGCTGCTCTGGCAAGGACCCAGCATTTCCAAACTGGGCAGAGTCAGAAAAGACACCGTGATAAGCTCATGGCCCCAGAGTTTGGTCCTGGCCCAAGTGTGGTGTGTATCAGGGAGGAAGGCGTTTTGATGCTGGGATGCCAGACTGAGTGTCTGTAAATGAACACCGACAATGTCCGTTGGCTGCTCGTGGTATGTAGCAGACTAGTCAGCTGGCAATGGACATCAAGTGATGAGACTGGTCTTGAAAAATAGCCATTTGCTAAAGTATAGTCAGTCAATCAGAAGACAATCAACTCTCTGAATCCATTTTGGTCCATGCTGAGGATATGAAGGAGTGAGTGAAGCAACACAGGAAAGGGGTTGGGAAGGCTGGGGGTGGGCAGAAGGCGGAGAGAAAGGGTCGGGGGTGTGCAACGGTATCAGCCACTTGTGGTTGAGCACTTGTTGAATGCCAGGAAACATGTGAATTGCTTCTCACACATGTGGTGATGAAGGGGAGAAATGTTCCTTGCAATGAGTTGAAAGGTGGCTCTCCAAGTATAGGTCCAAATCCCTCGAATCTGAGAATGTTGTCTTATTTGGAAAAAAAGGTCTTTGTACATGTAACTAAGGATTTGGAGATGAAATCATCCGAATTACCTGGATGGACCCTAAATCAACGACAAGTGTCATATAAGGGACAGAAAAGGAGACCCAGAGACACAGAGGAAAAGGTCACATGGTCATGGAGGCAGAGACTGGGACCACGGAGCCGCCAAAGCTGGACAAGGCAAGGGACCAGCCTTCCCTGGAGCCTCCAGAGGTGAGCTGCGCCCTGCAACCTCTCAGGTTGGGACTTCAGCCTCCAGAACTGACAATAAGCTCTTGCTGCATTAAGCTACTCAGTTCAGTTCAGTCGCTCAGTCATGTCCGACTCTTTGCAACCCCATGAATCGCAGCGCACCAGGCCTCCCTGTCCATCACCATCTCCCGGAGTTCACTCAGTGTATAGTAATTATTGTGGCAGCCTCAGGAAATTAATACATCCCTTCAAAATTATATTATTAAAATCTTTGAAGCAGGTGTGGGTGAACTGCAGCTTTGTCTATCAACTTGAAATCAGCCATTTCAATTGGCTGATGGGGGATGGGAGAGGATGGAGCGCCAGAGGGGGTTTGGGGGATGGAGCAGCAGGCCTGCAAACTGGGGCTACAGGTGCAAAACTCTGGGAAAGCTTCTCCACACGTCTGATTAGGATCTCATTTGTCAGAAGTTTCTATTTGCCAGTTGTCCTGAAAAGCTCCCACCTCTCTCTCCTCATCACACACTCATACACACTTACTCAATGTGACCCAACTGTCTATACATCAGCGTCCACCAACACTCTGACTGTGCTGCTAGGCTCACTTGCTTTAGTGTAAACCTTAGAGAGCAGCTTTCCCCATCTCTATGACAAACTTGTTAACTTTGATCCCCATTTGCAACTAATTGTCTTCGTGAATCAGAAAAAAAAAAAAAAAAAAAAGAACTAGAAAACCATCAAACATAACCTTCAATTTTTAATTGCATCCAGGCCCAAAGCTCTGTCATANTGTTAACTTTGATCCCCATTTGCAACTAATTGTCTTCGTGAATCAGAAAAAAAAAAAAAAAAAAAAAGAACTAGAAAACCATCAAACATAACCTTCAATTTTTAATTGCATCCAGGCCCAAAGCACTGTCATACTTAGAGAAACACAGTGCATTTGGTAATTTCCAGCTTTACTTACATCTTTCCAAAACATTTGGTCCACAGTGATTTTGACTCAGATTCCCACAAGCATCCTCAGTTGCTAACACTCTGAGATTCCTGGAAAATTCCTGCTTTCCCAGCTCCTCATGCCACCCCTCCCCCAGTCCCTTCCCCGTCTCTCCCCTCACCATGAGCTTCAGCCACATCAAGGTCCCCGGACAAGCGGGATCCTCTGTGGAACACACCATTCCATTCTCATAGCTTTCTTTTTCTTCTATTTTGAAAATCCACCTTCTTGATTTTGTCCCTTGTGTAAGAGTTGGGGAGAATGAAGGTTGTGGAATCTGTGGGGGTTAAATAATTTTCATCCTGTCTCATCACAATTATACATCTAGCTACATAAAATATATTTATACCTATAAAACCACTGCTTTTGTCTGTTGTATATAAAATCATGCTTTATTTAAGGGGGAGGCTCACTAAAAATATAGACTTGGAAGGAAGAAGTGGAAAAAGTGAGTGCTTATCTGCATTTATCAACCAGGTCCACAGAGAGGATGCATGATTGGGTCCCAACCTTCTCAAGGCCCCACCTCGATCTGCAGGTGGGATCCCTCACAACTACCCACCCCACGCTGCCCCCTGCTCACAGTGCACATTGCATCAGGTCCCCCGTGCCTTCTGGTCTCATCTCAAACTGGCGCTGGTAGGGAGCTGTGTGCCCCTTTACCAGGGGAGTGCTATTTGCTTCTGGGTGTCAAAGGAGAGAGTGCTGAACTGTCCACAAGGTTTCTCCAGGCCAGAATACTGGAATGGGTTGCCATGCCCTCCTCCAGGGGATCTTCTAACCCAGGGATTGAACCCAGGTCTCCTGCATTGCAGGTGGATTCTTTACCAGCTGAGCCACCAGGGAAGCCCAAGAATACTGGAGTGGGTAGCTTATCCCTTCTCCAGAGGATCTTCCTGACCCAGGAATCAAACCAGGGTCTCCTGCATTGCAGGTGGATTCTTTATCAGCTAAACTGTCAAGGAAACCCCTCTGCAGACACAGATTCTGGAAATAAGGTCAGAGTTCGGATGGATGGCCCAGGCTTTCTGGATAATAACAGGAAAAAACTGCATGTTTTTAAAATGTTGGGATGTCTGCACACCCTCTTCTACTTTTATGCTAACTATAATACTCATTTCCTAAAACCTTGAACGGGAGCCATCCTCATGAGTACATGTGCTAAGGCGTGTGGAGGGTTGCCATGTTGCCACTTGCTCACTGTGTTCTGATATTTGCCGGCAACTCCAAAAGGGATTGAAAGTCAACCTGCCTTTAATTTGGAATTGATTGAGCATGCCTCCTCAGTTCCTATTAGCATGTGGGGCTTTGAACAGAGATTAAGCAATTCCCTAGTGCTGGCCTAGAAATCAGTATCCTAATTAGTGTTCAAAGCAGACAGCTACTTCCAAGCAAAACCTCCTGTTCTGGCATAATCGGCTTGGATTTTCAATTCAAGCCTCTTTTGGCTTGATTTAAATTTATCAGAGGATCTTTCAAGTGTTCGAGTGTAATTTGGGAGGATTGGGATTATCACTTTGGAGTCCTGTGTGTCCTACTGGGGGGAATGTTCTGGGATTTTTGGTTCAAAGATAATGGCTCAGGAGTTATTAAGTGCCAGGCATTGACATAGGTGCTGCAAATACAGTGGAGAAGCCAAAACAGAGAATGTTCCAGCTCTGGTGGAGTTTATCATCTAAGAGGGGGCAGATACAGTGAGAGGCCCTCAGGAATAAACGCACCGTCACACCAGTGGTAGGACAGAGACATGGTCTATGAGAGCTTATCCTGGGGACTCGGAGGAGTGACAACTGAGTTCTGGAAGGTGGGTAGGTGAGGAGGGGGAGGCCTGTCCGTAGCACAGGACTGCCGGTGTGGCTGGAGCAGAGAGGAGCTATCAGTGCAGGAGCCCTGGGAAGTGACGCCCTTGGCCAAGAAAGAGGAGCATGGTGCCTGAAGCGCAGGCGCTGGTCCGGCCCCTGGGTTGGGGCGTCGGTGTTGGAGGGAGCTGGCCCATTGCTCCCAGCCTGGTCCACTTGTCCCACAGATGCAAATAACCTCATGGGACACAACATCAGGCAAGATGTCCCCAAGGCCGTGATGAAGTGCAACAGACTGAGGTCACTTGACAGTCGTGTCCAAGCACAGACAAGTCAAGGCGCAAACCTCAGAAGAGTCCATGTCCTTCTCTCTGGTTCAAACCAGCGACTGCTGCTCCTTCACCTCCATCGAGGCTGCCCCCTTGCACACAGCATTTATCTTTTATCAGATGCCCGATCACAGAGCTGTCCCCACTTCCTGACAACCTCTGTCTAGAGCAGAGTCCCACTTCCGTGGGCACCCCAAGTCTGGACAGAAGCCCAGTCCTCAGCCCTGTCCACATCCTCTGTCCGGATGCCCTGGGTCACCCTGGGCAGCTGCGCACTCTCTGCGTTGGGTGATGCATCACCTCTTCCTGGTGGTGGTCACAGGGAATCCAGAGCAGGGGAAGTGGTGTCATTGGGGTTTTCTCTCCCCTTCTCTCCAAACTTGCTCAGGTTCTGATGTCTTCCCTGTCCAAGAACAGTGAGGGAAAAGAGCAGGGCAACCACAAAGCTATTACTTGGACTTCTCACCCTTGTGATCTCACAAGGGCAGCATTTTTAAAGAACTCTCTTTTCTGGGCGCTGAGTTCTCCAGGGGTCCCACCGCACCCTCTGCTGGGAAGGCTGTGCTGAATGCATGGATCTGGGTGAGCGTGTACCAGAGGGCTGGCACCTCCAGCTTTTCTCTAGCATTTGGGCCCACAGTGCTTAAGCTTTGGGAGTGGGTGCAGGTTGTCCTTGCCCTCACTCTGCTGTGAGGGCTGCGTGCCAGCCCATCCTGAGGGTATGGACCTACTATGCACCCTACACTGCAGGGAGACAGTAAGGAGATTCCAGTGGATCCTCTCGGGGCTCAGCTGGTGAGATTCGAGGAGGCGGCGGCACCGTCTGCTCTTCTTCCCCTGGGGGAGTGGAACAGGGACTCAAAGGACAGCACTGGCCCTTTCCCAAGCTCTGCTTTGCATCTCGGCTGCCCCTGAAACTTTAGACCCTCTGTAGGTGAGTTCAGGTGCCTTCGGAGCTTCAGCTGAAATGCAGAAACTATTGTCTTGCTATTTCAGAGGAAATGTGTGCAACACGCAGATGCACTGGGCTCTTGACACTTCATCCACTATTCTGCCCACAGCAGGTGAGTTCTGGGCAGTCTAGGGACAGGAGGGGCCCCAGAACCCTTCCCATCCCCGCTTCCTACCCTTGTGCCCCAGCGGTACCCGACCCTGGCATGAATGAGCTCCCAGCCCGTGAACACTCATCTTGGGGCAGCTGCCAATTCTGGCCCCACTATTGAGGACCTGCCGGCCTGCATCTGCTCCGCTTCCCTGGGCGCCGAGACCTATGGCCATCAGGGTGGAACAGAGCCCCAGAGCCAGCCTTGGTGGTAGGCCCCAGGAGCCAGCAGCCTCGGTCCATGCCAGACAGCTTCCCCTAGGAGAGGCTGTGACAGCCCCAGTGCAAGTCCAGGGGACTCCGGCCGTCCTCTGGAGAAGTGCAACCACTGAGTCTGAGGAAACGGGGACGTCCAGACCCAAAGTGGCTAACTTTCCCAGCTGCCCTCCTTGCCAAGTCCCAGCTGCAGGAGAGTCTGGAGTTTCTGATGTCATGCTCTTAGAAATGGTCTTTGCACAGCCAGGGATCCACATGACTGGGAGAAAAAGCCCAGTTTTCTTCTTGGAAGTTCCAGCCAAATCAGGCTTGTTGAAGCACTTCACTAAATTCCAGGAGAAAGACCCTTTGCCTTCAGCCCTGAGTGTAGGATTCCTGTTCTCAAGCTGATTCTCTTCCTGTGGGATTTGGAGATAGGCCTGGATTTGGAGTCTTCCACTCCTGTGATCACAGGCAAGCCACACAAACTCTCTGGGCTTTGGCTTTCTTTTTTTTTTTTAACTTTATTTTTTATTTGAAGTATAATTAATTTACAATGTTGTGTTAGTTTTAAGTATACAGCAAAGTGAATCAGCTATATGTATATATATATATATATATATATATATATATTCAGTTATACACACANAGTGCAGCGAAGAGAGCCCGCCGGCTTCCCCTTCAGCCGCTGCCCAGGGCACAGCAGGGCTCCTGTGGCAGCTCCAGGGTCTGTGTTTACATGTGTCCACACACAGCCACAGGGCTCCTTCTTCCCCACATGGCCATACTCGGGGATACTTGGTAAAGTAAACTCATCAAGCCCACAAACTCTTCTCGGAGGGCTGCGAGCCCGGGGACCCGTCGCTGTGCAGGCCCTGGCGGCGGCGCCCGGGGAAAGGCGGGGCGGGGCCCCGGGGCGGGGCGCCCTCTGGCCGCAGGTCGGGGAACCGCGCCTGCCGGCCCGGGGGAACCGCAGGACCCGCCGAGGCCCTCAAAACTCGCCGCTTTTCCTGGGCTCAGGGACGGAGAGGAGTTCTTATGTCTCCGGGAAGTGCATGTCTTTGTGGGCAAGCCCCAAGCTGCTGGTTACCGTGGTTGATCAGGTTGTTTCTCCGCCGTGGGAGAGGCAGGGGACCCAGCCCTGGACCTTACAAAAGGGAGCCATCCTCTCTGTCTGGGACCTAAAGGTGGCTGCGGAGGAGTGGCTTTCCAGGAGGAGCCTCTGACTCCCACCTCCACATTCCCCTGGCTCAGGGTTTCCCCCACTCATCTCCCCATAACATAGGTCCTCTGGGTCCAGCCGCTGACCTTGATGTAACTTGTTCCCGAGGACTAGGAAGGGTTGAAGAGCGGGAGGTCTTGCCGTGATTCTGTTTACAGCCTGCTCTGCTTCAAGCAAATGGAATTCCTCTTCACCGCCTTGTTGCCTGGGGAACTGGGCCCTCAGCTCTGGCCCCTGTGTGCAGGAGCTGAAGAAGGGCATGCCCACAGCCATGTCTCCTCCTTGGCAAGAGCAGAAGTGGGCAGGAGGACAGACGGGGTCTTTCACCGCGGACTGACACCAGCCGCGCCCCAGCCTAGATGGTGCCAACGTAGGAAAGCTGTGCAAGCTCATGCGCGAGTGCATAGGTGTGTGTGAGAGAGAGACACAGGGGTCTTCAGCTCTGTTCTGTGGCTGTCACCCAAGCTGCACGTGGTTTGACTCAGCTATTTCAGCGCTGAAGGTCTTTTCTACCTCCTTCTGCTGCATCTACATCTGTGGCTGAACCTCCCACTGCCCTGGGCTTGAAGAGAATCTGTGCTAAACCGGTGGGAAAGGGGTCACCTGTTCCCTCAGCACAGAGGGAGTGAGAAGCTGGCTTCCCATCCCCATGTCCCTGTGCAGTGGAAGCCAGGCCATCAGGCAGAGTTGTGCATGATTCTCATAAGGGACCCATGTGTGCTTGAAGGCCAGAGCCAAGAAAAGGCTCTCCAGGGCACTTGGAGAACTAACTCCTGGAGATTCAAAACATGCCCTGCCCCTCCATACCCACATTATTTTTCTTCCCAGCTTTATTGAAGTGTGATTGACAAATAAAAATTGTACGCGTTTAGGTATACAACTTGATGTTTGCATACATGTGTACATTTGGAAATGATTAACATAATCAATTAACATGGCCTTCATCTCGTATAGTTACCACTTTTTTTGGTGTGGTGAAATCTACTCTCTTAGCAACTCTCTAGTACACAATACATTCTTATTAACTATAGCCATCATGCTGTCCATTTGGTCTCCGGAACTTATTCACCTCATAATTGGAAATTTTGTCCTTTGACCAATAAATCCCCATTTCCCCCACCTTACCCTCAGCATCTGTTAACTACCATTCTATTTTCTGTTGCTATGAGTTTGACTTTTTAAGATTCCACAAGTAAGTGAGATCATGCAGTATTTGTCTTTCTGCATCAGGCTTATTTTTGGTTAACATAATGTTCTCCAGTGTAGTAGCCTCTAATGTTGGAAACACAGGATTTTCTCCTTTTTTTTAGAACCTGAATAATATTCCATTGTATATACACACCATATTTTCCTTATCCATTCCTCTGTTGATAGACACATAGATTATTTTCATATCTAGGCTACTAAGAATAATGCTGCAATGAACATAGGGGTGCAGATATCAATTTTATTTTCTTTGGATATATCTACCCAGAAGTGGGATTACTAGATCATATAGTAGTACTCTTTAAAATTTTCTTGAGGAAACTCCATACTGTTTTCCACAAGAGTATATGTTTCATTTCTTCACATTCACACAAACACTTGTTAACTTTTGACTGTTTTATAATAGCTATTCTAAGAGGCATGAAGCAGTACCTCAGTGTGGTTTTGATTTGCATTTCCTAATGACTAGCCTGGTGGCTCAGAGGTTAAAGCATCTGCCTGGAATGCTGGAGATCCGGGTTCGATCCCTGGGTTGGGAAGATCCCCTGGAGAAGGAAATGGCAACCCACTCCAGTACTCTTGCCTGAAGAATCTCATGGAGGAAGGAGCTTGGTAGGCTACAGTCCATGGGATTGCAAAGAGTCGGACACAACTGAGCGACTTCACTTCAATGACTAGTAAAGTGAAAGTGAAGTCGCTCAGTCATGCCCGACTCTTTGCGACCCCATGGACAGTGAGTGGCCTGCACCAAGCTCCTCCGTCCATGGGATTTTCCAGGCAAGAGTACTGGAGTGGGTTGTCATTTCCTTCTCCAGGGAATCTTTCCTACCCAGGGATTGAACCCAGGTCTCCTGCATTGTAGACAGACGCTGTACCATCTGAGCCACCAGGGAAGTCCAGTAATGTTGAGCATCTTTTCAGATATCTGATGGCATTTGTATGTCTGTAGTAGCTGTTGTTTATGTTGTTCATTTTCGCTTTTGCTGCCTGTACTTTTGCTGTCGAATTTAAAATTCATTGCTGAGACCAAAGAGCTTTCCCCTATGTTTTCTTCTAGGAGTTTTATGTTTTCACGGCTAACATTTAAGTCTTAAATCCATTTTGAGTTGATTTTTATTTTCAGTGTAAAACAAGGGCCAATTTTATTCTTTTGCATATAGATATTCAATTATCCAAACATCATTTATTGAAGAGACAGTTCTTTCCCCATTGTGTATTCTTGGTGACTGTTTCAAAGATTAGTTTTGATGAGTGGATTTACGTCTGGGCTCTCAACTGTCCCATTGGTCTGTTTGGTTTTTTGCTGGAATCATACTGTTTTGATTTCTATATCTTTTTAATATAGTTCAATATCAGAACTGTTGGGTCATCAAAAAAGCAAGAGAGTTCTAGAGAAGCATCTACTTCTGCTTTATTGAGTATGCCAAAACCCTTGACTATATGGATCACAACAAACTGTGGAAAATTCTTCAAGAGATGGGAATACCAGAACACCTCACCTGCCTTCTGAGAAATCTGTATGCAGGTCAAGAAGCAACAGTTAGAACTGTATATGGTACAATAGACTGGTTCCAAACTGGGAAAGGAGTATATCAAGGCTGTATATTGTCACTCTGCTTATTTAACTTCTGTGCAGAGTATATCATGTGAAATGCTGGGCTGGATGAAGCACAAGCTGAAATCAAGATTGCAGGGAGAAATATCAATAACCTGAGATACACAGAGGACACCACCCTTATGGCAAAAGGGAAGAAGAACTAAAAAGCCTCTTATTGAAAGTGAAAGAGGTGAGTAAAAATGCTGTTTAAACTCAACATTCAGAAAACTAAGATCATGACATCCAGTCCCATCACTTCATGGCTAATAGATGGGGAAACACTGGAAACAGTGACAGACTTTATTTTGGGGGGCTCCAAAATCACTGCAGCCATGAAATTAAAAGACACTTGCCCCTTGGAAGAAAAGCTATGACCAAGAGAGACAGCATATTAAAAAGCAGAGACATTATTTTGCCACAAAGGTCCATCTAGTCAAAGCTATGGTTTTTCCAATAGTCATGTATGGATGTGAGAGTTGGACCATAATCTAAGCTGAGCGCCAAAGAACTGATGCTTCTGAACTGTGGTGCTGGAGAAGACTCTTGAGGGGCCCTTGGACTGCAAGAAGATCAAACTGGTCAATCATAAAATAAATCAATCTTTAATATTCATTGCAAGGACTGATGCTGAAGCTGAAGCTTTAATACTTTGGCCATCTGATGCAGAGAACTGATTCACTGGAAAAGACCCTGATGCTGGGAAAGATTGAAGGCAGGAGGAGAAGGGGATGACAGAGGATGAAATGGTTGGATGGCGTGACTGGCTCGATGGACATGAGTTTGAGCAAGCTCCAGGAGTTGATAGTGGACAGGTAAGCTTGACGTGCTGCAGTCCATGGGGTGGAAAGAGTCAGACACTACTGAGCGACTGAACTGATCAGAAGTGTGAGGCCTCTGTCTTTGTTCTTACTTGAGATTGCTTTAGCTATTTGGGATCTTGTGCTTCCGTACAAAATTAGGACTCTTTCTTCTCTTTATGTGGAAAATGCCATTGGAATTTTGATAGGGGTTGTATTAAATTGATAGATTGCTTTGGGTTCTATGAACATTTTAATAATATTAATTATTCCAGAAGCAGGTTGTCTATGAATGGTTTAGCACCAGGTTCCCCATGAACGTGCCATGCGTGACGGGCGAGGGGGCGGCTGCCTTTCCAGCCATGCCGCGTGTCCCAGGAGGAAGGGATCTCTGCACCAGACCCCGGTCCCGGCACGCAGTGAGCCGCGCTCCGAGGGACAGTCCGCTGGCAGGGACTGCAGGGGACCAGCAATCCGAGGCCAGCTGAGGGTAAGCATTACTCTGTTACCAGAGGCAAACAAGGACCCCACAAGAAAAGAAAGTTATAGGCCAATATCTCTGATGAACACAGATGTAAAAAATCCTCAACATATTACCAGCAAACCTAGTTCAACAGCATGCTTGAGGTAGGTACCTTCAACCAAGGTAGGTTGTATGTCTCTAGGAATTTATCCTTTGTTTTGGTGGCTCAGCTGGTAAAGAATCTGCCTGCAATGCAGGAGACTCAGGTTTGAACGCTGGGTCAGGATGATCCCCTGGAGAAGGAAATGGCTACCCACTCCAGCATTCTGGCCCGGAAAATTCCATGGACAGAAGAGCCTGGTGGTCTACAGTCCATGGGGTCACAAAAATTCAAGCATGACCAAACAACTAACATTTTCACTTCAGGTTGTATGTCTCTAGGAGCTTATCCATTTTTTCTAAGTTGTCCAACTTGTTGAGGATATAATTGTTCATTCTAGTCTCTCATTGACATTTTGTATTTCTGTGGAATCAATTGTAGTGTCTCTTTTTTTGTTTCTGTTCTTATTTTTTGAGTCTTCTTTTTTCCCCTAGTCTAGATAAATATTTGTCAATATTATTTATTTTTTCAAAAGGCAGATTCACTTTTGTTTATTTCTCTATTGTTTTTCTGCTACTATTTTTCTATTGATCTTTGTTATTTCTTTCTTTATGATAACTTTGGTCTTCATTTATTCTTTTTATTCTGGTTCCATGAGGTGTAAAGTTAGATTATTTGAGATATCTCTTTTTCTTAATGTAGGTGTTTATCACTATAAATGGGCTTTCCAGGTGGCTCAGTGGGTAAAGAATCTGCCTGCAATGCAGGAAATGCCAGAGATGTGGGTTCGATTCCTGGGTTGGGAAGATCCCCTGGAGGAGGGTATGGCAACCCACTCCAGTATTCTTGCCTGGAGAATCCCATGGACAGAGGAGCCTGGTAGGCTATAGTCCAGAGGGTCGCAAAGAGTCGGACATGACTGAAGCTATGGAGCATGCAGGCACACGACATTATAAACTTCCCTCTTACAATTGTTTTTGTTGCATGCTATGAAGTTTGACATGCTGTGTTTCCATTTTTCACTCTTTTCAAGATATTTTGATTTCTCTGATCAATAGTTGCTCAAGCCTGGGTTAATTTACACATATCTGTGAATTTTCCAGGTTTCCTTCTATCACTGATGAAGTTTCTTACTATTATTGTTAGAAAAATACGTTTCTATGATTTCTATCTTTTAAATTTGGTTTGACTTATTTTGTGACCTAACATATGCTCTATCCTGGATGATGCTCAAAAAGTGCTTTAGAATGTGTACTCTGCTGCCTTTGGAAAGAATGTTCTGTATGTGTCTGTTAGGTAGATTTAAAGTGTGTGTGTGTGTTAGTCGCTCAGTCGTGTTTGACTCTTTGCGACCCCGTGGATTAGGATCCACAAGACTCCTCTGTCCATGGGATTTTCCAGGCAAGGATACTGGAGTGGGTCACCATTCCCTTCTTCAGGGGATCTTCCCCACCCAAGAATTGAACCCAGATCTCCTGCATTGCAGGCAGACTCTTTACCATCTGAGTCACTAGGGAAGACTGAAGTGTAGTTCAAGTCCAATGTTTCTTTAATGATTTTCTAAGTGTTCTACCCACTGTTACAAATGAGTTATTGGTGTCCCCCACTATTATTATATTGCTATTTTATTGCTGTCTACTTCTCCCTTCAGATCTGTTAAAATTTACTTCATATATTTCAGTGCTCCAATGCTAGGTTCATATATATATATATATAAAATGGTTATAGCCTCTTAATGAATGGTTTTATCCTCTTAAATTACAATGGTTATATCCTCTTAATGAATTCACCCTTTTGTCATTATACACTAGCCTTCTTTGTCTCTTGTTACAATCTTTTTCTTGAAGTCTGTTTTGTCTGCTATAAATGGGAATAGATACCCCTGCCCTTTTTTGGTTTCTGTTGCCTAGAATACTTTTTTCCATACCTTCACTTTCAGCATGTGTGTGTCTTTAAAGCTGAAGTGAGTCTCTTGTAAGAGCATACAGTTGTATCTTATTTTTTACTTATTCAGTCACTTACTGTGTTTTGATTGGTGATATATATACATATATAAATTATAATTGTACAAAATTATATTTACAAGTGTAATATATAGTGATTCACAATGTTAAAGTTTATATTCCATTTATAGTTATTATAAATAGCCTATTTATATTTAAAGTAATTAAATAAGGACCACTGCCATCTTTTTTCATTATTTTATGGCTTTTGGGGTAGTTCTTTCATTCTTTTATTCTCCTGCTGTCATCCTCTGTGATTTGATAATTTTCTTGCAGTGTTATGCGTGGATTTCTTTTTCTTCATCCTTTCTGTATCTATTAAAGGTTTATTCTTTTTAGTTACCATGAACGTGAAGTCGCTCAGTCGTGTCCAACTCTTTGCGAGTCCCCATGGACTGTAGCCTACCCGGCTCCTCTGTCCATGGGATTTTCCAGGCAATAGTACTGGAGTGGATTGCCATTTCCTTCTCCAAGGGATCTTCCCAACCCAGGGATTGAACCTAGGTCTCCCGCATCGTAGACAGATGCTTTACCATCTGAGCCACTAGGGAAGTCCTTAGTTACCATGAGGCTTACAAAAAACATCTTATAAGATCTTAAGCTGATAAGACCTATCTTAAACTGATAAGAATTTGGGTCACATATAAAAACTCTATCTACAGCGGGCCATGGTTCAGACAGTGGGCTCCCATCTGGGTCTGCTTTTTGCAGTCTCCAGGGTAGGGAAGGGAAGTCCTAGAGCTGCATGACCCATGGGATGGTGTTGGGCCATCCTTGGCCTCCCAAATTGCTGCTATGTGCCGCCTCATGAAGATTTGCCTCTGCAGAATCCCACAGGTATGCCCAGCACGGCGCCTGTGGTGATCTTTCCTCCCACAGCTCACTCCTTCTGGGTCCTTTATGGGTGTGGCGGAGGTGGAGGGATCTGCCCTGGAGTGGAGTGGCTTGGAAAAGATGGAAACCAGATGCTGTCATCCTCTTGGTCTTTCTGGCCCCTGGGTCAGAGAAATGGGGGACTTCTGGCCTTTTAAGATGGCAAACCCAAAGCATTGCCATAGCTGTCTCCCTCTGCTTTCAGGTAACTCTGGAATCATGTGCATTTCCTGGGTGCAAGGCTGGGAATCAGGCTGTGGGCATGCTATTGGGCTTACATGTTACTGTCTGTACATTGCTGATGCCCAATTTATCTGGCTCGTGAATCTATTAAACATGAAACAATAACCCATCTCTAAATATTAATACACTTCTTATATATCTAACACATAACACCTGAGTTTTGACAATTTTCTCCAATTAAACGTTATTTAAAATTTTATTGAATCCCACTTATAAACAGTTAAAATCAAAGTCTAAGATACTAGATTACCTTCAGTGCTAAGAAACAGGCAAAACACATATGAAATGCTACAAAGGCTACACAAGCAAGTGCTGCACTAACTATAAAGCTGTACCCCAAATGCTACCTACTGCCTTGGAGCCACATTCTTCTTCCTTGTTCCACACTAACCTTCTTCTTAGTCATCTTTATATTCAGCTTAGTCATAGTTCTTCTTGTGGTTTCTGAGCCTTCCTGACATTGCAGTGTGTGGGTTTCACACTCAACCCAAATACGGGAGAAGGAAATTTCCATACATCACCGAGTAATTCTCTGAAATCAGCTGGAGGTCTTACAATTCAACTCAAACCTGACACTATCTACCCAGAGATAGTGTCAGATTCCTACAAGACTGCCATGCCCTTGACACACATCTCACATGCCAATCCAAGTCCAGATCATCACCCCAGATCATCACGTGCTTCTAACTGACTGGCTATAGACTGGAGATTCCAGTGAGCCCCACTAAAGTGGCTCACAAACCTTAGAGAAACATACTGCTTACTAGATTACGAGTTTATTATAAAAGGATATAACTCAAGAACAGCCAGGTGGAAGAAATACCTAGGGCAAGGAATGGGGAAGGAGTGTGAGTGCCCTCTCTGGGTGCATCACGCTCCACACATCTACATATGTTCACCATAGGGAGAAGCTCTTCAACTCTGTCTTTCTGGATGTTTATGGAGATTTTATTATATAGGTACAATGATTAAATCATTGGTCATTCCTGATCAATTCAAACTCTAACTCATCTCCTCTCCCTGGAGGTCAGGAAGTGGGACTGAAGGTTCCAACCCTCTAATTACATGGATTATGTGATTGGTTCTCCTGGAAAACAGTCTTCATCCTTTGCTGTTATTTTTGTTTAGTCACTAAGTCATGTCTGACTCTGAGACCTCATGGACCACAGCACACCAGGCTCCCTGTCCTTCACTGTCTCCTGGAGTTTGTGTCCATTGAGTGGGTGATGCTATCTAACCATCTCATCCTCTTCTGCCCCCTTATCCTTTTGTCTTCAATATTTCCCAGCATCAGGGTCTTTTCCAATGAGCTGGCTCTTTGAATCAGGTGGCCAAAGTATTGGAGCTTCGGCATCAGTCCTTCCAATAAATATCCAGAGTTGCTTTCCTTTAGGATTAACTGGTTTGATCTCCTTGCAGTCCAAGGGACTCTCAAGAGTCTTCTTTAGCACCACAGTTCAAAAGCATCAATTCTTTGATGCTCAGCCTTCTTTATTGTCCAACTCTCACATCTGTACATGTCTACTGGAAAAACCATAGCTTTGACTATTTGGACCTTTGTCAGCAAATTGATGTGGAAACAGAGGCTCTTTTTACACACAGAGGGTTTTTAAACACTGTCTAGGTTTAGCACAGCTTTCCTTCCAAGGGGCAAGTGTCTTTTAATTTCATGGCTGCAATCACCATCTGCAGTGATTTCGGAGCCCCCCAAAATAGTCTGTCACTGTTTCCATCATTTCTTCACCTATTTACCATGAAGTGATGGGACTGGATGCCATGATCTTAGTTTTGTAAATGTTGAGTTTTAAGCCAACTTGTTCACTCTTCTCTTTCACTTTCATCAAGAGGCTCTTCAGTGCCTCTTCTCATTTGGCCATAAGGGTGGTGTCATTTGCATATCTGAGATTATTGGTATTTCTCCCTGCAATCTTGATTCCAGCTTGTGCTTCACCTGATCCAGCATTTTGCATTATATACTCTGCATATAGGTTAAATAAGAAAGTTGTCAATATACGGCCTTGATGTACTCCTTTCCCAATTTAGAACCAGTCCATTGTTCCATGTTCAGTTCTAACTGTGGCTTCCTGACCTGCATGCAGATTTCTTAGGAGGCAGGTAAAGTGGTCTGGTATTCTCATCTCCTGAAGAATTTTCTAGTTTGTTGTGATCCACACAAAGGCTTTAACCTAGTTAATGAAGCAGAAGTAGATGTTTCTCTGGAATTATCTTGCTTTTCCTATGACCCAACGGATGTTGGCAACTTGATCTCTGGTTCCTCTGCCTTTTCTAAATCCAGCTTGAACATCTGGAAGTTCTCGGTTCATGTACTGTTGAAGCCTCACTTGGAGAATTTTGAGCATTAATTTGCTAGTGTGTGAGATGAGTGCAGTCGTGCAGCAATTTGAACATTCTTTGTCACTGAGTTTCTTTGGGATTGGAATGAAAACTGACCTTTCTCAGTCCTGTGGCCACTCCTTTCCAAATTTTCTGGCATATTGAGTGTAACACTTTAACAGCATCATTTTTTAGGATTTGAAATAGCTCAGCTAGGATTCCATCACCTCCACTATCTTTTTTTGTAATGATACTTCCTAGGGCCCACTTGACTTCACACTCCAGGATGTCTGGCTCTAGGTGAACGATCACACCATCATGGTTATCTGGGTCGTGAAGATCTTTTTTGTACAGTTCTTCTGTGTATTGTTGCCACCTCTTCTTAATATCTTCTGCTTCTGTTAGGCCCATACAGTGTCTGTTCTTTATTGTGCCCATCTTTGCATGAAATGTTCCTTTGTTATCTCCAATTTTCTTGAAGAGACCTCTAGTCTTTCCCATTCCATTGTTGTCCTCTATTTCTTTGCATTTTTTTCACTTTCGGCAGGCTTTCTTATCTCTCCTTGCTATTCTTTGGAACTCTCTGTTCAGATGGGTATATCCTTCCTTCATGTCTCAGCTATTTGTAAGTCCTCCTCAGACAACCATTTTGCTTTTTTTTGCATCTCTTTTTCTTGGGGATGGTTTTGATCACTATCTCCTGTACAATGTTATGAACCTCTGTCCATAGTTCTTCAGGCATTCTGTCTAATCAGATCTAATCCCTTGAATCTATTAGAAATTATACATATCTTTAAAATTGCAACTACAATTTACATGCTCTAAATAACTTCTCTTTTTTGGTATCATTCCAACTTTTTACAACTTGTGTTGCAGGAAGGATGACCCCTTCCAGGGCCTGAAGGTGGACTTCTGTCTAACCCTGGGAGATGAATTGTCCAAGGAGACATACGTGCTGACAAAGCAAAAAGCTTTATTGGGAAGGAGCATCCGAGCTGAGAGCAGTGAGGTGAGGGAACCAAGAAAACTGCTCTGCCCCATGGTTTGCAGTCTCTCTCGGGTTTTATTCTTTGGTAAAAGGGTTAATTTCCAGGGTGTCTCTGGTCAGTCACTTTGCTTGGCTCCTACTCTGACTCGAGGTCTTTCCTGGTGGTGCACACATCTCAACCAAGATAGAGTCCAGCAAGGATTCTGGGATGTTGGTAGAACATGCCAACCCCCCTCCTTTTTTCAGTTCAGTTCAGTCACTTAGTCATGACTTTTTCTGACCCCATGAATCACAGCACGCCAAGCCTTCCTGTCCATCACAATCCCAGAGTTCACTCAAACTCATGTCCATCAAGTCAGTGATGCCATCCAGCCATCTCATCCTCTGTCATCCCCTTCTCCTCCTGTCCCCAATCCCTCCCAGCATCAGAGTCTTTTCCAATGAGTCAACTCTTCACATGAGGTGGCCAAAGTACTGGAGTTTCAGCTTCANGCTGGAATCAAGACTGCCAAGAGAAATATCAACCATCTCAGATATGCAGATGATATCATTCTAAAGTTAGAAAGTGAAGAAGAACTAAAAAGCCTCTTGATGAGGGTGAAAGAAGAGAGTGAAAAAGCTGGCTGGAAACTTAACATTAAAAAAAATAATAATAAAGTCATGGCATCTGGTCCCATCATTTCACAGCTAATAGAAGGGGAAAAAATAGAAAGAGTGATAGATTTTATTTTTCTGGGCTCCAAAATCCCTGTGGATGGTGACTACAACTATGAAATTAAAAGATGCTCATTATTTGGAAGGAAAGCTATGACAAATCTAAACAGCATATTAAAAATCAGAGACATCATTTTGCTGACAAAGGTCCATATAGACAAACCTATGGTTTTCCCAGTAGTCATGTATGAATGTGAGAGTTGGACCATAAAGAAGATTGAGCGCTAAAGAATTGATTGATTTCATATTGTGGTGGTGGAGAAGACTCTTGAGAGTCCCCTGGTCAGCAAGGAGATCAAACAAGTCAACCTNACAAATCTAGACAGCATATTAAAAATCAGACACATCATTTTGCTGACAAAGGTCCATATAGTCAAACCTATTGTTTTCCCAATAGTCATGTACGAATGTGAGAGTTGGCCCCTATGAAGATTGAGCACTAAAGAATTGATTGATTTCATATCGTGGTGCTGGAGAAGACTCTTGAGAGTCCCCTGGTCCGCAAGGGGATCAAACAAGTCAACCCTAAAGGAAATAAATTCTGAATATTCATTGGACAGATTGATGCTGAAGCTAAAGCTCCAATACTTTGGCCACCTGATGCAGAGAGCTAACTCACTGGAAAAGACTCTGATGCTGGGAAAGACTAAGGGAAAAAGGAGAAGGAGGCAGAGAATGAGATGGTTAGAAAGCATCACTGACTCAACGGACATGAATTTGAGCAAACTTCAGGAGATAGTGGAGGACAGAGTAGCACGGAGGCGTGCTACAGTCGTTGGGTTTAAAAAGAGTTGAACATGACTTAGTGACTGAANAGAGAATGAGATGGTTAGAAAGCATCACTGACTCAACGGACATGAATTTGAGCAAACTTCAGGAGATAGTGGAGGACAGAGTAGCACGGAGGCGTGCTACAGTCGTTGGGTTTAAAAAGAGTTGAACATGACTTAGTGACTGAACAACAGCAACAACAAGCAGTGTATAACACTTACAGTTTTTACACTGCCTCACCAGCACTTAGTGTGGCTGGACTCTAGTTCAACAGGTGTGCAGTGGTATCTCCTGTGGTTTATTTCCTTTTAGCTAATAATTGATTGCATTGAGCAACTTCATGTGCTTATTTGACATCCATACATCTTCTTGGCAGGATCTCTTTTTAAATAGTTTTGCTCATTTTTCTTTTAAATTTTCTAATTACTGAGTTTTGAGTTCTATTAGTGTTACAGATACAAGTTTTTTCAAATTTATAATCTGAAAGTGTTTTCTTCCAATCTGTAGCTTTTCTTCAAAGATGAAACTTAATTTATCAGTTTTTTCTTTTATGGATCTTATTTTTGGTGTCATCTCTAGGAAATATTTGCTTAACCAAGGTCAAACAGATTTTGTCCAAGTTTAACAGATTTATGTTTTGATCTACTTTTAGTTAATTCTTTATACGGTGTGAGGTAGGGATCAAAACCCACAGTCTTGCATATGGATATCTATGGATATTACCCATGTATTACATGTTTCCAGTGCCATTTGTCAAGAAGATTATTCTTTCTCTTCTAAACTAGCTTTGCACCTCTTCTGTAAGTTAATTGTCTTATATGTGTGGATATGTTTCTGGGATTGCTTGACTAACCCATGATATCTGCCTTTAGGTTATAATGTATCCTTTTGCTGATTTCTTTTCACTTGCTCATTTAAATAGTCTCCCAGTAATAGAGCCTCACCATTTTACTGAACATACTTAGGTATATCTGGAATGCATTTGGTAAGTTGATTGAATTTGCACTAAGACTTGAGTGCAAAATTTCCAAAGGTACTTTTGAAACGTTGAGATGAAAAATTATGTATTCTATAGTTTTCCCAATTCAATCAAATGTATTCTAATCGATCCCAGGAAGCTATTTTTGTACATGTGTTGGGCTGTAGCATCTGGGGAGTATGTGACTGGTATATGCAGGCTATCCTAAAACATCATTATAGGAGGCGAAGGAGACATTAGATAAAAAAGGTGGGGAAACTCTTCTGACAACTGTTAAAACATTTCAAGTTGGTTTTTTTTTTTTTT
>SJYV01036113.1:96152-200417 GCA_006410875.1 Neotragus pygmaeus
GACCTTAATCAGCAAAGTAATGTCTCTGTTTTTGAATATACTATCTAGGTTGGTCATAACTTTTCTTCCAAGGAGTAAGCATCTTCTAATTTCATGGCTGCAATCACCATCTGCAGTGATTTTGGAGCCCAAAAAAATAAAGTCTGACACTGTTTCCACTGTTTCCCCATCTATTTCCCATGAAGTGATGGGACTGGATGCCATGATCTTCGTTTTCTGAATGTTGAGCTTGAAGCCAACTTTTTCACTCTCCTCTTTCACTTTCATCAAGAGGCTTTTAAGCTCCTGTTCACTTTCTGCCATAAGGGTGGTGTCATCTGCATATCTGAGGTGATTGATCTTTCTCCTGGCAATCTTGATTCCAGCTTGTGTTTCTTCCAGTCCAGTGTTTCTCATGATGTACTCTGCATACAAGTTAAATAAGCAGGGTGACAATATACAGCCTTGATGTACTCCTTTTGCATGGTAATGTATAAATTTCAAAGCTGCTCTCTCAATGCATTGCACTCTCTCCTTTCCCTACAGTGTCCACAAGTCTCTTTAAATCTTCATCTCTATTCCTCTGCTTCAAATAAGTTCATCAAAGTTTTTCTAGATTTCATATGTATGTGTGTTAATATACAACATTTGTTTCTATCTTTCTGACTTACTTCACTCTGTATTACATTCCCTTCACTACAATGAACTCAAATTCATCCCTTTTTATGGCTGAGTAATATGTGATGGACAGGGAGGCCTGGCATGCTGCATTTCACGGGGTCACAAAGTGTCAGACACGACTGAGCAACTGAACTGAACTGAACTGAATAGTCCACTGTATACAAGTACCACATCTTCTTTATTCATCTGTTGATGGACATCTAGGCAGTTTCCATATCCTAAATATTGTAAATAGTGCTGTAATGAACATTGGGGTACATGTGTCTTTTTAAATTGTTATTTTCTCAGGATATATGCTCAGTAGTGGGATTGCTGGTTCATATGTTAGATTTATTCCTAATTTCTTAAAGACTCTTCATGCTGATGGAGGGCAGTGGAGGGGAAGTTCATTGTTTTTCTGAGTAACTCATGTTGTAGGCAGGTCTGGAGTCCCTATTCTCAGGGAGGGTGGTCTGCTAGGTTGCCTGTTCCTGTCAGCCACTATTTCTAGTACAGTGCACATTTAGCTTCTCTCCTCGAAAGACAATGCTCTATATTTTAGTTCCTTTGCCCAGCTACACATGGCTCCAAGGATCACAGTGTTTGTGACCTTCCCCCAATGAAATTAAGGCTTTTATTCCACAGGAAAAATGAGGAAGAACAGGCTGACACTCCTGGAAATCCTTCATAGGTTTCTACTCCCCACCCCCAGGTCTTAAACATAAAGAACACATTCTTTGAAAAGTATGGTTGGATTTAAAATTGTTGGAATTAATTTTATCTTTATATTCCAAATAAGAAACTTTCAATCTTGAAATGTAGGTTTCAATGAGCTATCCATCAAAGACAGTCATCACCTAAGGATAATAGTGCTTCATAAAGAGTTCAAAAATATTGCTATGTTTAAAGACAATAAGTTATATGCCCATAATATTCTATTAAGTAAAGTTATTTTGAGGAATTAGCAAGTATGAGTTATAGTATACAATAGACTGTGTTTTATGAATTTTAATTACATGAAATAAATAAAATTGAAAGCTATGTAATAGCATTTATCCTTTCTTTAAGATGTAAAAAAAAGTAAAATATTTTTTCTGTAGGTACTAGATTCTTATTTAAATACAAGTTGTACATACAAAAGAGATGTCATTCATCTTTTAAAAATTCTATCTTTAGAGAGTAAACAAAAGTGTCTTTTAAAAATAACATTTACTCAACAGGTACTGAACAAATATTTAGTTAGAAGCAACTGTATCTAACTGTTTTCTAAGTGGAGGGATTTAAATCAGTGAACAACAAAAAAGGCAAAATCTCGACCCTTGTGTAACTTATTGTATTTTAGTAGAAAGAAGAAAAGAAACAACTAAATGTCTGATGACTAAATGACTAAACAACTAAATGACTCTGATGTCACTTATTGACAAATACTATGAAGAAATATAAAACAAAGTAAGAAGACAAAGAGTGCTGAGTGGGAAAATGTTCTATTTTAGATGTTAGTTCAGTTCAGTTGCTCAGTTGTGTCTGATGGTTTGCAACCCAGTGGACTGCAGCACTCCAGGCTCCCCTGTCGATCACCAACTCCTGGAACCTACTCAAACTCTTATCCATTGAGTCGGTGATGCCATCCAACCATCTCGTCCTCTCATTCCCTTCTCTNGTGGTCCTAGTGTGATTAGATTGACTAGTTTTCTGTGATTATGGTTTCAATGTGTCTGCCCTCTGATGCCCTCTTGCAACACCTACCATCTTACTTGGGTTTCTCTTACCTTGGATGTGGGGTATCTCTTCACGGCTGCTCCAGCAAAGCGCAGCTGCTGCTCCTTACCTTGGACGATGGGTATCTCCTCACCACTGCCCCTCCTGTCCTTGAACATTGAGTAGTGTAAATATTTTTTAATATTTACATTAAGATAAATATGTAAATTATTATTAAATGAAACACAAAAATTTAGAGAACATTTCAACATGCTTTTTTGCCAGATACAAGAAGATACTAGGAATAAATAGAAGAAATTTCTAGACCCATCCTGTCTTTTGTTTTTCATCACCATAGGGTGATCGGTCGTATTTTATTCAGTGTATTATACATGTGGGTGTGAATAAGATGGAACTTGTTTCAAAAAGAAATGAGCAAAGAATATACGTTGTCAACTTTTTAAAAACATTTTTCATGTTCTGACTCATTTTTCTTTGTACTGGCATTTCAAGATATTTTGATTTTTGTTTTTTTAATTTGACTATTATAAAAATCTTGATAACTTAAGTAAAACCTCATGAGAATAATGTAAACATTTGTAATGGAAAGTGAAAAGATGATAATAGCAATCAGCACTGCAATATTTCTTGTCAGAGTTCTTTATCACTTAGAATAGTCACAAATCCCATATTAATTTGACTTTTTGACCTTTAGTTTTTACTTTGGCGGAAGAATTTCTTTTGAGAAGCAATTTCTTTCTCTTTGCTATTATTTCTTTGCAATTAAAACAATTAATAGCCATACTCTGATATGATTATTTTAGAGTGGTATAAAGGAGGATAATTATGCAACTATTTATTAATCTATGGGTTCAGTGAAGTTTAAAGACTTGACGGTCGAATCTTATGGAATTTAACCCCCTTTTCCAGAGGGAAATGAACATATTCACACACTTATGTCATTTAAAATAAATCAGCACAGGTTCGTAGCTGTCTCTTATACACATCTCCAAGGCCCACTTGACTTCACATTCCAAGATGTCTGGCTCTAGACTAGTGATCACAACATCATGATTATCTGGGTCGTGAAGATCTTTTTTGTACAGTTCTTCTGTGTATTCTTGCCACCTCTTCTTAATATCTTCTGCTTCTGTTAGGTCCAGACCATTTCTGTCCTTTATCAAGCCCATCTTGGCATGAAATGTTCCCTTGATATCTCTAATTTTCTTGAAGAGATCTCTAGGCTTTCCCATTCTGTTCTTTTCCTCTATTTCTTTGCATTGATCGTGAAGAAGGCTTTCTTATCTCTTCTTGCTATTCTCTGGAACTCTGCATTCAGATGCTTATATCTTTCCTTTTCTCCTTTGCTTTTTGCCTCTCTTCTTTTCACAGCTATTTGTAAGGCCCCCCCAGACAGCCATTTTGCTTTACTTACATATAAAATGCTGCTGCTAAGTTACTTCAGTCATGTCAACTCTGTGCAACCCCACAGATGGCAGCCCACCAGGCTCCTCTCCGTCCCTGGGATTCTCCAGGCAAAAACACTGGAGTGGGTTGCCATTTCCTTCTCCAATGCGTGAAAGTGAAAAGTGAAAGTGAAGTTGCTCAGTCATGTCTGACTCTTTGCGACCCCATGAACTGTAGCCCACCAGGCTCCTCCGTCCATGGGACTTTCCAGGCAAGAATACTGGAGTGGGTTGCCATTTAGTTAACAAAAGTTCACGTGTTTTTAAGTTTATTCAGGCCTAAATGCCTATAATGAAATGGGCCTCATACCAAAAAAGCCTACTGTGTTTGAATGGTAGGCTTTGGGATTTAAAATGACGCTATCCATTATCATGGAGCTAAGTCACCCATGCTAAATATAGAAACGGTTTTTCAAAATCCTGTCTTTTCTAGGAAACCTACTAATAAAATGGTTCGTTTTTAAGTATTAGGAGAGGAAATAGTGACATCACAAGACAACGCTGCCCTGAGTCCCCACGTCCTGCCTATAATCTCAGGAGCCCTGAGCCCTTTAGCCAGCAGGACATGGCGTTGGCGGGATCCACGAATCACAGACACTGGCGTTGTTATGCATAATGTATGAGAAACTCCAAGACCCACCTCTGACTGCACAGTATGGAGAAGACGACCCTGCTCTGGTGGCTTCAGGTTTATTTAGAAAGTCATTAGGATGAGCTTCATGCTAAAGAGCCAAGGAATTGCAACTACTAAAGCCCGCACACCCTAGAGCCTGTGCTCCACAAGAAAAACCACAAGGAGAAGCCTGTGTACTGCAGCTAGAGAGTAGCCCCTACGCACCCCAACCAGAGAAAAGCCTGCGCAGCAACGAAGACCCAGCACGTCCAATAAATACATACATAAAGTTAAAAAAAAAAAAAGCACAGGCTTTGAAGTTATCAAGTGATTCAACAGAAATGGTACTAAAAACCACTTGGTATGTGATGATGATCAATTCTTTAATAACCGCTTTCTCCACAATAAACAAATAAAAAGAACTGTCAGAGTCCCCACTTCATCCTGAAGCAGGGAAAGCACACTGTACTGGAGCTTTCACTCAGCTGCTATCCCTGCCACGTCAAGGCAGACTTTTACATTTTTAAGTTTTAATTTCTTTAAATTGAAGCATAATTGACAAGGAAGTTTTGAGACTTTACATGTGAACACGTATTTAACTTTGAGAGAGGCAATCTTCTTGAAAAGTAAATTGAGAAAGGGGGAGATGGTTTGAAATGTGGCCCACCTACGGTCACAAGGGCAGAAAAATGGGAAGTTGAGGTGGGGGCATGTGAGAACAGACTGTGAGTCAGTGACACAGAGGAGCTTTCAAGAGCTGGGCAGCAGAGGAAGCAAAGTAGAGCCAAGGGCAGAAGAGGAGACAGGAGGAGGAGGAGGAAGAGGAGATGCAGAGGAAACCCAGAAAGAAGAGTGGCCCAGAAGTCCCCGGCTGGGAGGTCTTAAGGCGCTGTCACTGAGCAAGCCCTGGGCCAGAGAGGCGGAGGAAAACAATTCAGGAGAAATGTCTCCGGACCACGCGCCCGGCTCCCCGGTCTAGCCTTCAGGACATGTGCTCCAGTGAGAGCCTGGCAGGAGGAAACCGAACCTTATTCCCACAAGAAGGCATCGAGGGGCGACCCTGATCGTCAGAAATCAAGCAGGTCCTGCAACTCAGAGAACTCACCCTCCTCACTCAATGAAAATGACAACATCCTGTTCCTGCAGATACAGGTCTGAAAATAAGAACCACCACCATGGAGAAACCACAGCCAGTTCCCCTCGAACCTGAGAACCCAGGTTCTGCACGCAGCCTCACACACACTCACCGAAGACTCTGGCGACGAAGCCCAGGGGGAACTGTGAGGCAAACACGGTGAGGAACCAGGGCGCAGCGTAGAGGCTGGGGCCAATCTCGTGCTCCTCCAGGTGGTTGTAGAGGTCCCTGTGGTAGTCGTGAAGCAGCCTCGAGAGCTGGTACATCTGGATCTGCAGGGGCACACACAGGGCCCCAGGGAGGCTGCAGCCTCCACCCCCACTCAGAGGGGAGAGAGGACCACGGGACTGCACGTGGCTCCCTAGACCCTGCCCCCAGTTCTCTCCTGGCCAGCCAGTGCTCGCCAGGGCTGCTGCCACAAGAGCAGGGCTCCTCAGCTAAGAGACGCTCCACATCTGTCTCATGAAAACGATCTGTAAGTTCTCTTACAAATTACACATTAGCGAAACTCAAAGCTTGGGGAGTTGGAGATAAAAAGCCAGCCTCTTGCAGAGAGTAAAGTGGGAGGGAAGCCTTCTGTAGCAGGATGCTACTGAACCTGTTCCCTTAGTAAGTTCCTGCTGAATCCCCCCCCAACCCCTCAAGAGGCAGGACAAGTGTGGCTTCTTCAGGTTTATAACACAGGCGAGTTAAAGTACGATGACAAGGGTTTATCTCAAGAAAATAACTTTTCCAACTGNTGAGATGAGTGCAATTGTGTGGTAGTTTGAGCATTCTTTGGCATCACCTTTCTTTGGGATTGGAATGAACACTGACCTTTCCCAGTCCTGTGGCCTTTTGACTGCTTCCAAATTCTGTTTTCTTGTGGCAGCACCTTGTTCCTACTGGGATCTCTGATTGCAAGCCAGCGCTTACAAGTGATTATCATTGTGACTGGCTATGCAGGCGGTTTCGGTCAGTGGTTACTAGCACTTGCACTATTTCAATTAACTAGTTAATGAACCATCAGAACAGCCAGAGTAAGCCCCTTTATGGTGGGCTCCTTTATCCGTTAAACACTGTCCCTGAAATCCTTGGATACTCAACTTGACTCAGGCCCATTCTAAGTAGTAGGTGTATGCTTATGTGTGTTTGTATGCAAATATTTTTGCATATGCATGTGTGGACGTGTGTGAGTGTGTGTGGAGATGGAATCAGCTGCCTTCTGAAGAAGAGCCCTGCTACCCTTCAGTGGAGAATGCAGTAGGTCCAGATTTAAGATCCAGGGGCATACATGAGAATGGCGAAGTATACGTGAGGATGGTGACGTGTACATGAGAATGGTGACGTATACGTGAGGATGGCGACGTGTACGTGAGGATGGCGACACTTACGTGAGGATGGTGAAGTATGAAATGGCCACTTTTAATAAAAGAGCTCCAAAATGCTTTTGATGATTTTATATACTAGTTTTGATTTTTTTAAAATAAGTAACACTCATGATAGAAAAATTCCATCCTAGACACCTGAGTCACCTCTCAAGGCAACTACAGGTCTGAACTCTTGGTCTTCTACACTGACGGTTATGAGACCACGTGGATGGTTCCTGTTTCACAAATTATGGTACTCCACCTCCATGTCTTCCTTTTCTTTCAGGATGAGGCTTTTCGCCCATTTGGATCTCAATTCCCTGTCCCCTTCCTCGAGTTCTTAGTTTGGGAGAGCAGGGCAGAGAGGACAGCACTACAGAGGCTGGTCTGAGGGCACGAGAGCCCTGCGTGAGTGTGCTAGGGGTGGGTGTGGAGGGGCTGAGGCATCAGCGGCTAGTAGCCAGCAGCATGGCCAGGTGAACTGGGGTGACAACCACAAAGCTCACGTCTTGCTCTGTGTGCGTGGTGGAGTGTTGGGACACTCCGGGTCACCTCTCAGCGACTCAGGCTGATTGAACAAGCACCAGCTCTAGCTGCAGATCCTGGGGACAGAGTGGGAAGCTCCCTGGAGAGTCTCACAGGGACAACCCAGTGCTCTCACCCCACGTGATGGGCAACCCTTCCACGCACCCTGCACCCTGTTTGCCAGAACTAGTCCTGTGGCCTCTCCTGAAGGCTGGGGGTAGAATGTGCAGCCAGACCCCAGGCCCAGAAGAGCAGGGAGCACAGTGATGGCCCAGAGGATGGTACAGCCCATGGAGGGCAGAGGGGAAATTTTAAAATTTTATTTGTGTCCCTATCACTACTTCTATTTCATTTTTAAAGCATGTGTTCCCAGTGGGATTCCTATTGCCTTCTTACACTCATACGTCAGCTTTCATCTACTGTGATGTGTGTTACACCCTAACTCAATTCTGAAGCAAAGGTGTTAGTAAAAGTCTTCTTAATACTTCAGAGAAAAAGAGATTTATTNCTATTGCCTTCTTACACTCATACGTCAGCTTTCATCTACTGTGATGTGTGTTACACCCTAACTCAATTCTGAAGCAAAGGTGTTAGTAAAAGTCTTCTTAATACTTCAGAGAAAAAGAGATTTATTTTTAAAATTTTAAAACATTTACTTGGCTGTGCCGAGTCTTAGTTGCAGCACTGGGGATCTTTAGTTGTAGCATGCAGGATCTTCCGCTGTGGGGTGGAACTCTCAGTTGTGGCATGTGGGATCTGATTCCCTGGTCAGGGATTGAACTCGGGTGCTCTGCACTGGAAGCACACAGTCTTAGCCACTGGACCATCAGGGAAGTCCCAGGAAATTTATGTTTAAAGTTGGGCTGTTTCACACAGAGCCATGTTTCCCTGCAGCAATTCTCAGAGAGGACTTGTGTGTGTGCTCGGTGAGGGTCCTGGGTACCCACCCAATCAGGTGGGATGGTGGTCATGACCAGGGGTCAGGGGTGAGGCTGGAAAGTCACGTGTTTGTCTCTCTTGGTCCCCAACCAACCCTGGTGGGGTAAGACATGTCATGGCCATCTCACAGAGGAGAAACCAGAGCCACAGGACTAGGGTAGCTTGCTTAGGGGGTAGGGTTTAAACTTACAGATGTCACACCCTTAGTTTTGGCCTTTGTGAAGGAGGTTGAAGCCCCAGACCTCCCTCTGTACCTGTGGTCGCTTCAGGGACAAGATCTACAGGCCAAGTCGTGCCCAGTGCTCATAATGCAGAAGTAAGCTTCGGCATGGCCGGCCACAGAATGTTCCAATCCGCCATTGCTCAGGTCTCTGCCCAAACTTGAACAGATGCTTGTTAGGGTCAGCTCCAGAGCATCACCTGTTAGGTCTCGGGGCTTTGCTTTGGCCACCAGCAAATACACCTGAATTGCATTTGGCTCTGGGTTAACAGAGAGCAGGACAATGCTTATACAACAAAGCACTTTCCTTGTCTGTGACATGACAAAGAGCCCAGAGGGAGGTAGCTGTAGCTGGGGCTGGTGTGGCGGGCAGCTCCCACTTCACTGCCCAGGGCCTCGCTGCCCCTCCCCCGGTGCGGGGGCCTTGCCCTGGTGCTCCAGTGCGGACCAGGGAGGTGGGAGAGGGCTCCTGCCAAGTCCGCCCTCACGGATTCTTCTCAAGCCCTACTCAGGCGTCTCCAGTGTCCCTGGGCAAGCCCATAAACAGCATTTCATCAGTTTCCACAACTCTTGCCTTACTGTTGGGTCAGGCTGAGTCTTGTTTATGTCCTCTACCCGTTTTCCTCTTGAGTTTTCTCTTTTTCAGCAACAGCTACAAACTTTTTGCTTAAGGGATAAACCAACTACTTGTCTCTCCTTTTTGTTACAAATATTTTCCCTCAGTTGACTGCTTATCTTTTTAGTTTGTAGAAATTTTTCCATTTAAGTTTTAAAGTTTAAGGTATATAGGTTAATGAACCACTTCCATACGATTTCTAACTTTGGTGGAGAAGACTCCCCAGCTGGCTCTCGAGAACACAGGCCAAGCTCACTGCAGCTTGTCGCCATCCTGGGGCTGGGCGAGGGCGGAGGGGAAGGGTGGGACGCGACCCGGGGCTCCTGAGGGCCACAGAGCAGTCCGGCCACAAGTGAGGTGGAGCACAGGTTTGGGAGAGGAGGCACAGGGCCTGGTTTGCGTTTGAGAAGTTAACTAGGCAGCCAGGCGGTGTGGAGACACCAGGACGGGGGAGCGGTAACCTCCAAGTCCCTGCTAGGGGTGAACGGCAGGGACGCGGGCTGGAGGCCCAGACTCCAGTCCTCCTGAGGCCATGGAAAGCAAGCGGGGAGACTGATAGAGCCTGTCTCTGCCCACAGAAAGTGCTGGGGGCACATGAGCCCGGAGGGTACACCCCTCCTGCCAGGACAGCAAGTGGGCCGGGTGGGACATGCTCGGACTGTTACTGTGTGCACTCCACAGACAGAAGCCGTGACTTCATTCTTGAGAGTCTGTTTATTTTCAGATAAAAGGAATCACATTTGCCTACATACCCCAGCAAAACCTAAAGTTTGATTTTTATAATTTAATTTTAGAAAAAAATCAACAGTTTGCACTGGAGGATGATCTCAGGTTCCCACTCCTGTGCCGGGTTAAGCAGCCTCAAATAGTTACTCTTGGTGATGATGTGAACATGAATGCATGCGTGTGTACACACAAGCGTGTGCATCCTTTATGAAAGTTCTTGCTGTTGTACCCATACATCCCCCTTTGACAATTTCACTTTTTTTTTATTCTGCTGTACTGTTTAGCAAATAGATAATTTGATACAATGTGATTTCATAATAAGAGGTCTAACCATTGAGATATGACTTAAAGTAACAGAAAAGCTTATTATGTGCAAATAAACAGGGCTTATGCTGCAGCTGTGTCCGAGTTTATTTCACAAAGCTGTAAACACAAGCCCTTTCTCAAGTCCTGCTGATGGATGGAGTCTCTCCTGCCTTCTGTCGGCAGGAGAAGAATGCAGCAGCTAAGGCGCGCTCCGCCCTGTGCGGCTCTTGGCTTCCCGGCCCCTCACTTAAAGGAGCCCATTCACCCCCACGCTGGGCAGTGCTCCTCTTGGGGTCCTTCTGAGGCTTTTCACACACAGGCTTTCCCAAGCGGGAGACATCTGATCTCCGCCTGCCCAAGCGGGGCCCCAGGCCCCGGGGACCCGGGAGCTTGAGAACGTGCTGAGAGCCGGGGAGCTGCCAGGGGAAGGGGCAGGGGTCACAGCCCTCCCCCCTCCCTGCCCTGAGCTGCTCCCCGACTGAGGGCCCTGTGTAATTCCACCCCAGGCCTGGGGGTGAAAGTGGGGAGGCCCGTGAGGCCAGCCAGGCCCAGCCCTGAGAGTGGACAGAGGGGGCAGGGGCCCAATCAGTTCTGCCCACTGCCTTCCCTTGGGCTGTAAAACCAGCAATGGGGGGTGGGTACCCAGGGGACGGTGCCCTGGAACAGGAGAACCCTTAAACCCCCGGTGTGGTGGGGTCTTCTCAGCACTTCTTAGCAGCAAGTGGTTTGGAGGACAACCCAGCCTGCCTGCTGGATCCTCAGAGGGCTGCGGGCTGCAGGCAGAGGGCTCAGGCTGCGGGCCCACGCTGGAGCGTTCAGGGAACGCTCGCCCCGAAGGAATCACCTCCTCTTCCGCACGTAGGCCTCCAGCCGGCCCAGCTCCTCGTAGGACTGGTAGAAAATGTCAAACTCCTGCGTGCCCCAGCCTCTCCAGACAGCCAGACACCACTCCAGATTTTCATTCGCAAAGCCGCACACAACCGTGTCCTTTGCCACCACGGCGGCATCCGTGAGAATCCTGCAGAAAGAAGGGGTCTGAGAAAACCCACAGGAGTTCCTGCTTGGTCAGGGTGGTGACCCTCACCCTGCAGCTCCTCAGAGGACAGAGGCTGGCGAAGGGGGCATCTGTGCACCCCAGTCTGGCACCAGCGATGTGCCTCTCTGTCTGGTGGTCTAGCATGTGGGCAGTCTTTCTAAAGTCTAAAAAGGGGCATCATTTCAGCTTCACCTCAGAGCAGGTATCCTCCCTAACATACCTCAGACCCCAACATGTCCAGAAAAAATAGTCAGCCTTCCGTGTCTGTGAGTTTGGCATCCTTGGATATGGAGGGCTGACTGTGTGTCCTTGTGTGTGCTTAGTTGCTCATTCACGTTGGATTCTTTATGACCACATGGACTGTAGCCCACCAGGCTCCTCTGTCCATGGGATTCTCCAGGCAAGAATACTGGAGTGGCTTGCCATTTCCTCCTCCAGGGGATCTTCCTGACCCAGGGATTGAACCTGTGCCTTCTGCATTAGCAGGCAGATTCTTTCCCACTGAGCCACCTGGGAATNTCCATGGGATTCTCCAGGCAAGAATACTGGAGTGGCTTGCCATTTCCTCCTCCAGGGGATCTTCCTGACCCAGGGATTGAACCTGTGCCTTCTGCATTAGCAGGCAGATTCTTTCCCACTGAGCCACCTGGGAATCCCAGGGCTGACTATATCATTTCATATATAAGGCCTTGAGCATCCTTGGACTTTTGTATCTGTAGGAGTCCTGCAATCAGTGCCCCCGGAAGATGCTGAGAGAGGCTGGAAGGATCAATTCTATCTAACAATTCTTGCTTATCAATGGTCTATGACAGGTTTTAAGCTTTAACTCAATTTCCTTGCCACTCAGTAGGGGTATGATTCTTCTCTCATTATGTTTCCACAGGCCTAGAAAATACAGGGGAATATACTAGGCAGAAAACCTCTGCCAAGTCCAAACTATGTACATTTTCAAAGGCAAGTTCGGCATGACCCGGGCACACCCTACACACTTCCTTCCGGGCCTCTGCAGGCCGTGTGCCCCACTCTGAGCAGACACTGCCAGCCTCTCCTCCCTCTGCGGCCTGATGGCACCAAGGCCAGCATGTAAACTGGGATGTGTACAGGAATCTGCTCTCGTGGGCCTTGCATGTCTCGGGCACTTGGTAGCTATTTGCTAAGGGACTAAATGTCTCAGCACGACTGAGTGACTGAGCAGCAGTAAATGTCTCAGACGCATCTGAGAAATGGGCTCAAGCTACGGCCCAAGATGCGTCAAGCCCGCCAGACACATCTGGCGGGCTCAACCTACGGCCTTCTTTCTGCTGGCTGCCTGGGCTGCTTTCTCCCTGCAGTGAGGGTGCCTGCTCTTGGTAAACCTATCTTTGGGGGAAAAACAACGGCAGGGGAAAAGTCAAGGGCACTGATGGTGGGCACTCCGAGGTCAACAGGCCTGGGCTGTATGGACACACCTGCTCCCCTGGAAGCCTGACTTGGCACCTGGGGACCACTGCCCCCACACTCAGCCAGCGCTCAGGAGCAAACCCAGCTCCGGTCTCCAGAACCACGGGTAGGGCAAGGGCCACTGGCCCAGGGGCCATGTACATCTCCATCATTGTTCTGCTCCGGGGAAAACGGGCTGAATGCGATTTCTCCATAAGGGAGAGAAGCGCGTGGGACTCAGCCCAGTGAGGGGTGTGGACACCACAGGCTGCCTGACAGCCCCAGGAACACTGGCCGGACCAGCCTTGCATCAGTACAGCTGGGCAGGCGGGGTCCGACAGGCATCCCATGGTGGCGTCTAGCCTGCCTCCTGACGGTGGGCAAGTACAGCTGAGCCCAGGAATGGGCATGGTGGGCATGGATGTGGTGAAGGCTGGTGTGGCCTGGCAGCGTGGCTTCACCTGGTGCCCAATGGGAGGAAAGGGTCCTCAGGAGGGCTCCCCTGCTTGGCAGGAAAAGTGGGGGACCACTTGGATCCCCACTGTGACTGCAGCTGAGCTGGGGCTCTGCAGGCTACCTCAGGCGGGGCAGGTGGTCCACAGGTGCATGGGGCTCCCCAGAAAAGGTAGCCATGACTGTGACCGATGCCCAGCTCAGCTGGCATTTGCTGATCCCCTGGGAGCTGCCTCCCGCAGATTCTGTGTTGCTCCTCCTCTGCCTCTGCTGACAGGCGTGGATGCTGTCGGTTTTGGGTAGAGGACGGAAGGGCAGTGGCCATCACGCAGGGAGGTGGCAGTGGGGCCTCGATTCCCTAAGCTACAGCCTGGCCCCCACATAGCTGCCCTCCGTCTTACCCGTGTGGAGTCAGCTCTCGGGCTTTCAAGACAGCAATCACGCGGCCCCGCTGAGTTCCTGCCTCCTTCTCCAGGCCGATGACGATGATATCTCCACCTCGCCTAAGAAACCAAAACCCCGCAGGGGAACCGTTTGTCCAGGGCTGTGCTCTCCAAGGGGAAATGGAGCGGGTGTGCAGAAAGGCAGGGAAACAGACTCAGCCTCAGCAAATGGATCGGGTTACCGAGAGGGCCCCAGAGCTGGGTGAGAAGCCCTTTCCCGGTCGGACCCCGACCACGGCGCCCCTCGCGGTGCCCTGAGCCCTGGTGGGCCGACAGGCTTCTGGGCAGCCCTTCTCAGGCTTGCTGAAGGGAGCCCTCCAGTTCCAGGAGAGAGAGGCGGCCCCTGATGCATCTGACTGTACTTGAAGGTTCCCTGCACTCTGGCCCCAGGGCAAGAGCAGAGAGGGCGCAGGGTGATGCCCCTGCAGGACACCTACCTGGGGACCCAGATGACGTCTTTCACGGTGAGGATCTTCACAGCCTGCAGGTGCTGGCTGAACGCCTCGCCGTCCACGGGGCTCAGGTCATGCGCCGACCTGTTGGAGCCCACGGCGGGCTCGGGCAGCTGGCTGGTGTCCTCACAGTCCGCAGAGAAGGGCAAGCTGGCAGAGCTGTCCGGGGAGCAGGGCAGGCTGGACAGGGCCATGGGCGCCGGGTGCGGCGAGGCCGCAGAGCAGGAGGACAGGGAGCAGTAGTCAGTCAGCGAGTCCTGGTGGGTGAGGATCTGCGTGCCCAGCTCCTCGCTGAACATGAAGCTCACGTCGGCGATGGAGCCCCTCGCGGGCTCTCTCGGACTGGCCGCGGGGCTGTCCAGGGGCGGCGGGCCCATCGGGCACACGGGAAACACATCCCCTAGGGGACTTGGGTCCCCGCAGAAGTAGCGGGCGCACAGCTGGTAGGTTGCCGAGTGGTACAGCACCAGGCAGTTGGCCCTATCATCCAGGCACCACACCACCTCCTCGCCACGGCACTCCGAGCCGCACACCACCGATGTGACCACCGAGGGCGCCACGTAGGGCTCCAGCCGCCGGCGGATCTCCAGGGCTGCGCAGTCAATGACCAGCAGGCCCGGCCCGTTGCTGTACCAGACCTCGGACCCGCTGTTGACCACCTCCATGGCCGTCACAGGGTAGGGGTTCTGCCGGGCGTCCTCGTCGGGGATGCTGAACTTGGCCCTGTTGGCCGTGTGCGAGCACAGGTAGGAGCAGCCGTAGTCCGGGGCGCCCCACGCCGCCGGGAACACGGCCACCAGGCCGTCCGCCAGGCCCGCCAGCACCAGGTGGGAGTTCTGAGGAGGGAAGACAAGGTGCTTGATGCCCTTGCAGCCGGGGCATCCCAGGAGAGAGACAACGTGTGCCCAACCCACCCCTGCAGGCACCCCGTGAGCACGCGCTTTCTGCCCGCACCTCCCGACTTCTAACGAAGGCCGGGGCTGCCAGCTGGATCTTCCAGGTGTGCTCCCAAAGGAGGTGCAGCTCAGGCCCAGAAGAGCTGCCTCTGCCCTCTTTCCTGGGAGCAGAAGTCCCTGGGAGCGAGGGCTGCGTGCTGCTAGGACCACACGGCCCACCCTCGGTGAGCCTGGATCTCTTGCCGGGCCAGAAGGAGGGAGCAGCCTTCCCCTCGGTGCCCAGGCCTCCTCCGAGGCGGCAGTGGTACCCTCCTTCCCCTGAACTCTGCTGCGTAAACTCACACTGGCTGTGGGTGCCCCACGGGGCCGGGACTCCTGCTCGGCGCTCCACAAGAGCAGGCCTGGGTCTGTGCCTGCCCCCAGGGGTGGTCCACACAGGGTAGGGCTGACTCCCAGCCACCTCGGGGACTCCCTCCAGTTTTCCGCTCAGGTACCAATGGGTGCCTGCTGAGCTAAGTCTTGAAGAAATCACTTCCAGCTGAGTCCTCTAACGGAGGTACCTCTTGGCCACCACGCCGCATGCCCTNGCGGGGTGGAGGGAGGGTGGCCCTGGGGCTCTCTGCCCGGGGCTCACGGCACTGACCAGGTGATTGGGTCTTTACTCCTTCTGGTCCCTGATGCCCCCTCCACCCTAGTTTCTGGGACTACTGTCCCCTCCCCAACGCTTCATTCCAAGTTTGCGACAAAACTTGTCCCTTCGTAAGGGTTTCCCAGGTGGCTCAGTGGTGAAGACCCCACCCGCCAATGCAGGAGACCTGGGTTTGATCCCTGGGCCGGGAAGATCCCCTGGTGGAGGAAATGGCAACCCACTCCAGTATTCTTGCCTGGGAAATCCCATGGACAGAGGAACCTGGCGGCTATACAGTCCATGGGATTGCAAAAAAGTTGGACATGGTTTAGTGGCTGAACAACAGTAGCTGTCCCGTGGCGGCCTTGAGCTAACCGAGGAATGGCAGCTCCTCTCCAAACCCTGGAGCCCTGAGAGAATAACCAGGATACGAACCCAGAGAGGACACGGCCACACGGCTTTGGGTCCTGCCCAAATCTGTCCTCTTTTCTCCACAAATTATCTGAACTCGCCCTTCTGTGCCCACCAATGGGCCCCGTGTTCCTCCCCAAAGGACGCCTCCTCCTAGAATAGGATTGGTTTCCACATCTCAGATCCCTTGCTAATGCTGCTGGAAGCCTTCTCAACTGTGGGCGGCGGGGAGGGGGGGATTCTGAGGCCACACCCACTGGAGGGAGTGGCGTGATCCACTAGCAATGTCTGCCATGTGTGCGGATGTAAAGACCTAGCGGAGATTAGCTTCTGCCTTTGCTGGGTTTCATCAGCCCAGACCAGAGAGACAGGAGGCATAGCCCAGTCTCAGAGCCTCAGTATCCTCATCTGTAAAATGGAAAGGACAGTGAAAGGCGCTCAGTCGTGTCTGACTCTTGGCCACTCCATGGACTGTAGTCCNTTTGCTGGGTTTCATCAGCCCAGACCAGAGAGACAGGAGGCATAGCCCAGTCTCAGAGCCTCAGTATCCTCATCTGTAAAATGGAAAGGACAGTGAAAGGCGCTCAGTCGTGTCTGACTCTTGGCCACTCCATGGACTGTAGTCCATGGAATTCTCCAGGCCAGAATACTGGAGTGGGTAGCCTTTCCTTTCTCCAGGGGATCTTCCCAACCCAGGGATCGAACCCAGGTCTCCCACATTGCAGGCAGATTCTTTACCCGCTGAGCCACCAGGGAAGACTGTAAAATAGTGGTGGGATTAGAAATAAAAGCTGTTTCCAGCAACAGTGTTCTTGGCTCCGAATCCAGCTTCTGAGCTAGATAGAGCCCTGGGAGGAATGTACTCCCATCCTCTGGATCTTCATTAGTCAAGGAAAAATAGGAAAAGGCCACAAAGAATGAATCCACTTAAAAGGGGAACAGATTTCTGGTAAATAGTAGGGGTGCGGGGGTGGGGGAAGAGCAGTGTTGGCGCTTGATCTTACAAAACAAAACCGAACTAAAATTTAAGTGGATTTTGTCAAACATTTACCAAAATTTAAATTGTGGTTAGACCTATATTTTTAGACCCAAAGTGAAGCAATTGACATTGGAGGTGGGAGAGTATGAAATCTTCCAACAAAATTGCCTGAGAGGGCCAGACCTGTGCCACTCTGGTGGTGGTGGTGGTGGTGCTTTGGGTAGTAGGATACATACATTTTGGCAAATATATTCAAGGGCTTCTCAGTTTTCTGAGGCCTTCTTGCTCTTCAGAGCACTTCTGGGTCACCGAGGTCTTTGTCCTGTCTGAGACCAACTGCAGGGGAATAGAAGGTTCCTCCTTGTCTCTCATTGGCTGCGTGAATCCCTCTCAGGATGTGCAGATTCATCTGGCCTCTGGGGCATTCAGGATGCGCCACCTTGAGAGGAAGGCTGGCCAGGAGGGATGATGAGCTGGTGTCTGGACACGGGACTTGTGGGGAGAGCCCATGGTGGGGACCTGCTTAGTTTAGGAATCTCATCCTCACAGCCAGCCTCAAAAACAGAATTCTCAGGTGGCAAGAACCTCCGTTGCCCGAGTCCTTCATCTCAGTGGCCCTTGAATCATCATATTCATCATGGCCCAGGGACCCCTCACCATCCAGCCCTCAGGGGGGTTAGGAGGTGGCGAGCCCTGCAGCCCCCACCCTACCCCCTCACCAAGGCCTCTGTCTCCCTTTGACTCTCCAGCCTGGGGCTGCTCCAACCTCCTCTGCTACACCGATTACATCGAGACTATCACCTGCATCCTGGAAACATGGGCCGGGCACCCTGACTCGCTCACCCTCACCTGGTAAGTGGCTGGACCTCGCCAGCCCTGGGGATGATATTCAGGGTAGCCCTGGAGGGCTGGGATGAGGCAGGACCACAGAGACCTCAGACTGAATTGGACCAACTGGGTGCCTGGCAGGTTTTGTTGTTGTAGTCTTTGTGTCTGACTTTTTTGTGATCCCATGGACTGTAGCCCACCAGTCTCCTCTGTCTGGATTTCCCAGGCAAGAATACTGGAGTGGGTTGCCATTTCTTTCTCCAGGGGATCTTCCCAACCCAGGGANGGGAGCTGCCTCCCGCAGATTCTGTGTTGCTCCTCCTCTGCCTCTGCTGACAGGCGTGGATGCTGTTGGTTTTGGGTAGAGGACGGAAGGGCAGTGGCCATCACGCAGGGAGGTGGCAGTGGGGCCTCGATTCCCTAAGCTACAGCCTGGCCCCCACATAGCTGCCCTCCGTCTTACCCGTGTGGAGTCAGCTCTCGGGCTTTCAAGACAGCAATCACGCGGCCCCGCTGAGTTCCTGCCTCCTTCTCCAGGCCGATGACGATGATATCTCCACCTCGCCTAAGAAACCAAAACCCCGCAGGGGAACCGTTTGTCCAGGGCTGTGCTCTCCAAGGGGAAATGGAGCGGGTGTGCAGAAAGGCAGGGAAACAGACTCAGCCTCAGCAAATGGATCGGGTTACCGAGAGGGCCCCAGAGCTGGGTGAGAAGCCCTTTCCCGGTCGGACCCCGACCACGGCGCCCCTCGCGGTGCCCTGAGCCCTGGTGGGCCGACAGGCTTCTGGGCAGCCCTTCTCAGGCTTGCTGAAGGGAGCCCTCCAGTTCCAGGAGAGAGAGGCGGCCCCTGATGCATCTGACTGTACTTGAAGGTTCCCTGCACTCTGGCCCCAGGGCAAGAGCAGAGAGGGCGCAGGGTGATGCCCCTGCAGGACACCTACCTGGGGACCCAGATGACGTCTTTCACGGTGAGGATCTTCACAGCCTGCAGGTGCTGGCTGAACGCCTCGCCGTCCACGGGGCTCAGGTCATGCGCCGACCTGTTGGAGCCCACGGCGGGCTCGGGCAGCTGGCTGGTGTCCTCACAGTCCGCAGAGAAGGGCAAGCTGGCAGAGCTGTCCGGGGAGCAGGGCAGGCTGGACAGGGCCATGGGCGCCGGGTGCGGCGAGGCCGCAGAGCAGGAGGACAGGGAGCAGTAGTCAGTCAGCGAGTCCTGGTGGGTGAGGATCTGCGTGCCCAGCTCCTCGCTGAACATGAAGCTCACGTCGGCGATGGAGCCCCTCGCGGGCTCTCTCGGACTGGCCGCGGGGCTGTCCAGGGGCGGCGGGCCCATCGGGCACACGGGAAACACATCCCCTAGGGGACTTGGGTCCCCGCAGAAGTAGCGGGCGCACAGCTGGTAGGTTGCCGAGTGGTACAGCACCAGGCAGTTGGCCCTATCATCCAGGCACCACACCACCTCCTCGCCACGGCACTCCGAGCCGCACACCACCGATGTGACCACCGAGGGCGCCACGTAGGGCTCCAGCCGCCGGCGGATCTCCAGGGCTGCGCAGTCAATGACCAGCAGGCCCGGCCCGTTGCTGTACCAGACCTCGGACCCGCTGTTGACCACCTCCATGGCCGTCACAGGGTAGGGGTTCTGCCGGGCGTCCTCGTCGGGGATGCTGAACTTGGCCCTGTTGGCCGTGTGCGAGCACAGGTAGGAGCAGCCGTAGTCCGGGGCGCCCCACGCCGCCGGGAACACGGCCACCAGGCCGTCCGCCAGGCCCGCCAGCACCAGGTGGGAGTTCTGAGGAGGGAAGACAAGGTGCTTGATGCCCTTGCAGCCGGGGCATCCCAGGAGAGAGACAACGTGTGCCCAACCCACCCCTGCAGGCACCCCGTGAGCACGCGCTTTCTGCCCGCACCTCCCGACTTCTAACGAAGGCCGGGGCTGCCAGCTGGATCTTCCAGGTGTGCTCCCAAAGGAGGTGCAGCTCAGGCCCAGAAGAGCTGCCTCTGCCCTCTTTCCTGGGAGCAGAAGTCCCTGGGAGCGAGGGCTGCGTGCTGCTAGGACCACACGGCCCACCCTCGGTGAGCCTGGATCTCTTGCCGGGCCAGAAGGAGGGAGCAGCCTTCCCCTCGGTGCCCAGGCCTCCTCCGAGGCGGCAGTGGTACCCTCCTTCCCCTGAACTCTGCTGCGTAAACTCACACTGGCTGTGGGTGCCCCACGGGGCCGGGACTCCTGCTCGGCGCTCCACAAGAGCAGGCCTGGGTCTGTGCCTGCCCCCAGGGGTGGTCCGCACAGGGTAGGGCTGACTCCAAGCCACCTCGGGGACTCCCTCCAGTTTTCCGCTCAGGTACCAATGGGTGCCTGCTGAGCTAAGTCTTGAAGAAATCACTTCCAGCTGAGTCCTCTAACGGAGGTACCTCTTGGCCACCACGCCGCATGCCCTGCTTCCCACATCTACTCTGAAACGCCTGTGGTCCAGCCGACACTGACAGGGTCCTCAGGGTGCCCCTGCCCTGCCATGAAGCACGCATTATTCTACAACCATTAGAGGTCACCAGGCAGAGGCGGTGCTGAACGCTGGGCCCAGCCCCGGGCGCCTTGGAGCATCTGTGCAAAGCTGGGAGCGGAGAGCAGCTGAGCAGGCTCGACGCCCAGGTAGGCCGGGAGAGGGGCGGGAAGGGTTCAGGAGCACAAAGCCAGAGCCGGGAAAGGGCAGCGGCCCCGGCCTTGAGCCAGCGAGGGCGAGCAGCAGAAAGCCTCCTTGTCGGGAGCTGGGAAGGCAGGCTGTCCAAGGCGATGAGTGAACCAGCCCCGAGATAAACAGCCCTCAGAATGCTTATCAAAATCCATCTTCAAGATTCCAGGACAGAAAAGAGCCAAAGCAAATAGGAGCAAGGTCTCTCTCTGAGTCCCAGCTCCAGGCCCCAGCCAGGCGGCGAGTCCCATGTCCCGCCTGGGTGTGGACACGCACGTGCAAGAATTCAGGGTCTGCCCTCTGCGGCCAAGGGCAGCACGTCCTCTGCGGGAGCAGACACGCCGGCAGGGAGGCTCCGCACAGAGCCGGCTCTGTTTCTGCCGGCCCCGCGGGCGGCGGGGCCCCGGCTCGGGGCTCTGGCCAGCCACGGCCTTAAGCAACACTCTGTGTCGTGCTCTGTGGTTCAGTGCAACTGGGTCCTGAGCTGCCCAGCCGCGCCTGTGGGGCCACAGTCATAACTGACTCTAAGACTGATTTCAGGTTTTTTTTTTTTTCCTTAAGAAATGAAACCGTAGAGGGGTAGAGAGGAGAGTGTATGTAGTTCATGACTGTCAGGAAGTAGCAATAATGCTCTCATTTACCCAGGGTGCTGGCCCAGGGCTTTAGGTAATGCTGTGCCCAGAGATCCTCCTTACCATCTCCTTTATGTCCACTTTGCAGATGGGAAAATTGGAATCAGATGGTGATAGTCAACTCGTTTTAACAAAGCAGCCCCAATAATAGCTCCCTGCACAAACAAGTGCCTCCGGGCCCACAGAGGGGTTCCAGAGGCTGGAGAAGCCTTGGGGACGTCACCAAGGAGCTGGGGAAAGGGGGGCTCAGCTTCTCAGAGTGGGGGGTCATGGCCCTGATCTTCAGAAATGAATAAGAAGAGGTGTGAGCAGCCAGATCGCTTCTGGAGAGAAGAGCTTGCTGGGCATGTGGTGCTGGGTGGGGAGGGGTGCGGCAGGGCCGGCCTGTGGGCTGGGTCTGATCTCAGCTGCAGCAGTGCTCGGAGTCCTGGCTGAGGCGGGTACCACTCACGATTCACTTGAGAAAGGCAGGAGCTAGAGGCTGAGGTGGTGAGTCTTTGGGGCCAGACTGGACACACAGGGACTGAGGTCTAGGCTGGATGGTGTGTATCCCAAAGTAGGCAGAGCTGGAGGGGGCGGGGATACGGCTGCCCAACAGGGGTGGGGGCCTGCCAGGGCCTTGGGACTGAGTGTCCGTGGAGGTGCCGGGCAAGGTTCTCAGAGGGCACACATGCAGCTGCTCCTGGATGCCAGCTGTACCAGAAAGGCATCTCACTCCACTGGAGCTGTGGCACTTGCCTGCACTTAGCCCTTAGTCTTACTGGTCACTAGCTTCCCTGGTGGCTCAGATGGTAAAGAATCTGCTTGCAATGCAGGAGGCCCAGGTTCAGTCCCTGGGTCAGCACGATCCCCTGCAGGAGGAAATGGCAACCCACTCCAGTATTCTTGCCTGGAGAATCCCAAGGACAGAGGAACCTGGTGTCCATGGGGTCACAAAGAGCTGGACATGACTAAGTGGCCAACACTTAGCTTCTCAGAAACCCAGAGGCACTGAGGATGGCCCAGGCCTCCTGTCTCTATGGCTGACTGTGACCCAGGCCTGGTGGTCCAGAAGAGCATGGCTCTGCTCCCTTCCCTATCAGCCCAACAGAACAGGCAACAGAGATCCAGAAATCTGTGGACCCACATCCTCATCTCACCTTTTTTATAATAGGTACCGCCAAGAAGCAGGTGACGATGGCCGGGGTGTCCAAAGCCCGCTGGGGTGTGTTCAGTGGACACATGCCCTTGAGGCTGTAGATGTAGATCTTCTGGTCCTGCAGAGGAGACAGCTAGCATGAGAGCTGGCTGCCAGCTCCCGGGGTGCACGCAGCCTCAGGAGGCCCTCCACCCCTAGGGAAGTAACAGTTATTCAGGCCTTCTGATTGGCTGGTTTCATACTTCTGCTCTTTCTAGACTCTGAAAACTACAGAATAGTCTAAAGAAAAACATAAATCGTCCACACCACAATCCAATTTTCAGGGAAAGCCACCTTTGAAATTTGGGGCTCAGACTTCCAGTTTTCTTTGTGTACTGGTGTGTGCCTGCACTCCCAACAACAGTGGGACCACACTGCCATGCTATTTCTGCAGTTTTCTTCTCCCAGGACGACAAGTGTGGGCAGAGGCCCTCTCCTCCCTGGTCTGTTAGGGAATGAGGCGTATCCATCACTTGAGTGCACCAGAATTTGGCTTATATGCTGGCAGATATTTATTTTGTTCATTTTCACTACTATAAGTTACACTGGAATAAGTATTCTTACCCTCCCGTCTTGTCTGAATGTTTCTGTGTTTGCATGTCTTGGTTTTTTCCTTAGAGCAAATTCTGAAAACTGAAATTACTAAGACTTACAAAGGCATGAATATTGTTGAGATTTCTGATGCATATTTGAACTATGCTTGCCATCTGGAAAGGTGGCACCAATTCATATTCTCCTGCCCAGTAGCTTCAGATCATTTGTTTTTGTGGCATTCCTCTCTGGAGTTCTCAAAAGATAGTTCCTTGTGCCTTCTGCTGACCTCTTTATATGAAAGCAAGAGGCCTCAGAACTGAGTGGATTTGCTGTCAGGCAGGCGGTGTTATAACAAACCCAGGCACTTCACAGCCTATTGGGGTGAATCCCTCTTGCTGGGATTCTGCACTGGACACATCAAAGCTCTGTCCCAGACACCAGTCAGGAGTGGGCGGGTGAGCCGGCCCTGTGAATAAGTGTGGGCTGGGGTTCTGTCTGAAGTTTGAAACGTGCCTGGGTGTCCTGCCTGTGTTGTTGCTAAACCTGACCCCCCAGGGGCGGGAGTTACCCACGTCGATTAGAGCCGTACAGGGGCGCGGTTACCTCGGTGGCCGTCCACAGCGAGTTCTGGATCTTGAGTTGGCAGCTCAGCTTCATTCCCGCACAGCTCATGTGCTGCACTTCCAGAAGGCCCTTTTCCGTGTTCACCACCGTGTAGTTCCTACAAGTGGCAAGATGGTGCAGTCAGCGTGGGTCCCCCTCCCGAGGGCAGGCCTGGAGCAGCCTTGGAGGGGGGCATCAGCTATGGGCCTTGCTTACCCCTTACAGCCCAGGGTCCAGTTCTGCACGTTCTGAGGGGCTCAAGGCTGCGGCAGAGCCTGGTTTACCTGCCTGGTGATGCTTGAACATTTAGGCTGAGAAAGGCATTCCCAAGAGGAAGAATGATCCTCTCTCTGTGATCTTTGACGGCTCAAAAAGTTGCACGAAGGGACACCAGGAGGCTGTACGTGCACCACAGTCACTCCCTGCCCCCTCCCTGGGCATGTCCTCTCCCCGCCCCCAGCAGCTGTCTCTTATACACATCTAGATGTGTATAAGAGACAGCTACTAAAGGAATCCTGGCCTCTCAGCTTCACTCAGTGTAGGCTACCTTGGGACCAGCCTTTGATGAATCAACTGAGCAACCCTTTAGAGCAAGCCCCAGGCCACGTTACAGCCCCTCCCCACTGGGCCCTCAGCACCCCCAGACGGGATCGTCTAGTTGTAGAAACCAACTCAGGGCTTCCACTGATTCTGCGTTTGCTGAGTTGTGTAATTATTTCACTATATATCGCAATGTAATAATAATAGAAACAAAGCGCATAATAAATGTCACACACTTGAATCATCCTGAAACCATCCCCCACCCCCAGTCCATGGAAANTGCGTGTCCTGTTCTCCGCATGTACCCACTTCCTTCTTACCCCTCTGTTGTTGTTCAGTTGCTAACTGACTCTTGGCCACTCCCTGGACTGCAGCACACCAGGCCTCCCTGTCCCTCACCATCTCCCAGTGTTTGCTCAAGCTCATGCCCATGGCGTTGGTGCCCCTCTCTCCTCCCTAATTCAAGATGGTCTCATTTTCCCCTCCACTCTCACTTTCCAGGATCACTGCCCTTCATGCTCTGGCTTCAGTGAGCATGTCCCTTCTTCAGGCTGGTGGTGAGCTTTTAAAACCTCCCCACATCACAGGGGCCTTTCCCTTCCCACTGGAGATGAGCTTTTACCGCTTTGGGCAGTGTTGTCTCCAATACCTGTCTCTTATACACATCTTCCCCACCACCCTTGATGAACACCCACTGGGCTCACTGCTGCCTGGGAGACTGCAGCTGGGGCAGGGGTGGGTTCCTCGCCCAGACCCTGCAGATTCGTCCTGCAGCCCGAGGGAGTACGTCAAGTGAGTGGCTAGCAGCTCTCAATGTAAACCTTTTCTGCCATCACATTTTGGAAACCCTTGCCACCCTTGACTGATAACGTGTATTTGTACATGACAGAGTTGAATGAAAAATCAGCAAATGAACAGTTTCTTCGAAGTTATATTCCATCCCCCCGCCTTTTCTCCAGTCTTTTTTCCATGCACTGAAAACATAAAACTAGGATATTATAAATAACTACATTTAACTTGGAAAAAAATTAAGAGAGAGAGAAACTTACAGGATAATACTCCCCTGTTCCCTCCAACAAGAATTTTATGCGTGTCCTGTTCTCCGCATGTACCCACTTCCTTCTTACCCCTCTGTTGTTGTTCAGTTGCTAACTGACTCTTGGCCACTCCCTGGACTGCAGCACACCAGGCCTCCCTGTCCCTCACCATCTCCCAGTGTTTGCTCAAGCTCATGCCCATGGCGTTGGTGCCCCTCTCTCCTCCCTAATTCAAGATGGTCTCATTTTCCCCTCCACTCTCACTTTCCAGGATCACTGCCCTTCATGCTCTGGCTTCAGTGAGCATGTCCCTTCTTCAGGCTGGTGGTGAGCTTTTAAAACCTCCCCACATCACAGGGGCCTTTCCCTTCCCACTGGAGATGAGCTTTTACCGCTTTGGGCAGTGTTGTCTCCAATACTGTGGGTGAGTCTGTAACACTGAGACGGCAAAGCAAGCACCGTCGTGGGGCGGCGGGGAGGTGGGGCAGAGCTGATGCCAGAAGCAGTGCCCAGCACAGCACCCCGGGAAAGGCGCTGCTGCTGCTGCTGCTAAGTCGCCTCAGTCGTGTCCGACTCTGTGTGACCCCATAGACGGCAGCCCGCCAGGCTCTGCCGCTCCAGGTGTGCAAATGCTGGGTCAAAGGGCATGAGTATCTCAAAGCCATTTAAAACATATCGACGAATTGTTTTTCAGACAGATGTGCAAATGTACATGCTCACTAGTAAGGTATGACGAACCTTCAGCAGTTTATTATGTTTGAAAACAAAGCTTGCCAATAGGAGAAGAAAAAGGAACCTTGCAGATTGAATTTATATTTCTTTGATTATTAGAAAGTTCTAACGTTAAAAAATATTCCTTGCCTATTTTATGACTGAGATTTTAGTATTTTTCCCCACTGATGTGTAAAAGTCTCTGAAATAACAGATAATAATTTCTAATTTTCTCTATTTGTTTAAAAGATTTTTGAGAGTCTGCTGAGAAAATAAATATTGATGGGAAAATGGGATTTATTTTTATATTTATATATCTGATGAGCATTTCCATTTGTTTTATGTGTACATTTATATCCTTTAACAGTAAGAGGGCTCTATCTTCATGATAGACAGTATGCCTGTATTTCCTGGTCTTCTGAGAGTGTGACACTCCCCCAAAGCATTTGTGGCGTCAGGATGCTGTCTGTATCTATGAAGGAGTTTGAAAACTATGTATGTGCTAAGTCACTTTAGTCGTGTCTGACTCTTTGTGACCCCATGGACTGTAGCCTGCCAGGCTCCTCTGTCCATGGGATTTCCCAGGCAAGAATACTGGAGCGAGTTGGCATTTCCTTCTCCATGGGATCTTCCGTACCCAGGGATCGTCTTTTACATCTCTTGCCACGTGCTGTCATTCAAACCAGAGCGCCCAGCCCCTCCCTCTCAATGCCTCCCTCCTTTCTTCTTTTGCAGCGTGCATATCACAGCCCGCGCGCTCATCACCCAGCTTCAGGAGCTATCACTCTACGGCCATATCAGTTTATCTCTGCCCCCGTCCATTGTTTTCTCTCCTCAGATTCTTATGAAGCAAGTACCCCAAATCATCTTTTTATCTAACTTTTATCTGTATTTATCTCTAAAAAATTATTAGGAAAAAGAAATTAGAAACGTAACCACAGGGCATGACCACACCTAGGAGATGCTAATTCCTTAATGTCACAAATGTCCAGTGTTTCAACTTCCCTAATTCTCTCATCACTGCTTTCACAGTTTACTTGAATCGGTAGTGAAAGAAAGCCTGCATTTCCGCTGAATTTTATGTCTCCAAGTCTTTTTATAGGCTTCCCTTCCCTTTCTCATTCTCTCCGAGCAGGGAGCAGGTCACGTGCTGAAGACACGCGGTGCCCTGTGGAATTCCTACAGCCCCGGGCATCATCCACCTCATTCCCCTGCTCGGGCATCATCCACCTTATTCCCCTGCTCCCCACGTTGAGTCTCGTTTAGATTTCATCTGATTTCTTGGGCTAGAAGGCATCCTCGTTAGGATGTGCGCTTCTCTTGGGAGGCACACAATGTCGGGATCTCGCTCCCTCTGTGATCGTTAATGGTCACTGCCGACGTCCGTTACTTCAACAGGGATTACAAAATACTGCCATTCTAATTCTAGTATCTTTCTCCATTTACTAGCTTCATTTACCCTAGAAAGAAAAACTTCCTCCGAATATCTCTTTTGCTAGCTACCCTGGGGCACATCGCACATTCCAGACAGACTAGTTTTTGAAATATTAAGTTTGCTCTCTAGGAGCCTCCAATGATGATAAATGAGGAGTTTTTTAAATTAAAAAGTCTTTTTAATTACTACTTTTTATTAAGTAGCATTAGAAACTTGTGAACTTAAACAATTTGATGTGTCTCAGTTTATTGTAGATGTTTATTCTTGCTGAGGCTTGTTGCCCTGTCTTTGGCCCATGGGAACCTCTTCAGGTTGGACCCTGAGTTGGTTTGATCTATCCTCAGCATCTCTGATGGCATCCTTGTTGTCAGAGTGTCCAGTGTTTCAGGCCTACCTCCTCCCCCAGATCTGGAGTCAGTCACTTCTCCAGTAAGCTTTGGTTCCCTTGGCCCTTAGAGAGGACCATCTGCATTCTAGGGGGGTCTCACTGCCATTGTTTCTAGGCCTTTTCAATGGGCAGAGCTAGGAAATATGAGTTCATTATTCTTAAAGGTAAAATACTCACAAATCTATCCAATTTAAATTCAGAACTACAGAAGTTTTATTTAACCTATTTTTTATATTTTATATGATAAATAGCACAATTTGCAAAGCATGGCGTCGATATAATTACTCATTTACTTTACCCTATAGTTATAAGCAATGTCTTAAAATAGCAACACTACCACCACCATTATAATTACTGTGTGTAAATACACACACACACACACACACACACACATGCATTTTTACATGGATATGGGTATTTATGTATACACTGTTTACATATATACTTTTCTTTTTTCCTTAGGGCATGGTTTCTCAGAGCATGTCTTAGGTCAGAACACTCCGTCACAGCGGCATAAACCCTGATGAAAACCATACCAACATTGACCTAAGTAAAATGGCAAAGTCCTTCTCATTTATTTCATTGCATCTTAAGCTTTGCGTCATCTGAGCCTTACCAGATTTGTGCACCTGCACATATTTGCAGTAGGCTTCCTAGATCATGCCATGAAAAGCTTTTCTGCTTCTGAAGGTGTCACACTAGGTAGGTGGGAGAGGCCAGGACTGAAGCATCTCACACAGGATGTGCTTTTCTGCAGTCTCTGATGCTATCTTTCCAAATCCCTGGCCTCGGTTTCCTTCTCCTTGAATGAATATGAAATCCTCTCCCCCAGGCCCTTGTCCTTCCCGCCCTGTCACCAAGAAGAGACGCGCCTGGAAGTTGGGTGGGCGGCAGCATGAATCCCTATTTGGGTACCCTTTCTGCTTGACCGGGGGCCCCTTCCCTCCTCTCTACTCAGCACCTCCACTAGCACCCTTCTCTCTTCCTGGCCCCCAGCATCATTTACTTTCTCTGCTATCGAGCTGCAAGTAATTCCCACCTTAAAACATAACCCTCCCTTGACCCCTGCGCCTCATGTCCCAGGCAGACACCACATTTTCTCTGCTTCTCTTATTCACAAACCCACATGTGCTTGTCTGTATGCATGCGGACTGCTTTCTCTCTTGAGCAGACGCCATCAGGATTTCAACTCACCATTCACTAAACATCTCTCACCATGGTCATCCACGACTGCTCCCCACCCATCGCTGCCTCCCATTCTGACAGCAGCAGGTTATGGCAAGCCTCGCATGTTACCTGGACTCCTCCTTGCCTTCCCAGAACACCACCATGTACTCCTGGCCCTGGGATGAAAAGAAGGACGTCTGCTTCCCGCAGGGCAGTTGGTACATGAAGGTCGCAAAGGTCGGGTCCTTCATCTGGCTTACCACCGCCAGGGCCAGTGGTCGCTGAGGGAGACAGGCCCACAGGGTCATGAGTGACGGTAACTTACAACCAAATGAGTGCCCACCCTGTCCTCAAAACTAAGGGTCTTAAACCAGGAAATAGAATCTGCTTATTCAGGACCCAGCCAAAACAAGAAGCCAAAACAACTTCAGATCCCAGAAATAAACCTTCCCAGGTGTCTGGGTCACCGTCGTCCACAGCTGTCAAAACCAGGTGGTCAGATGAGCATAAACTCTGATATTCCAACCCTTGTGTCCAGGGACACACAGTTGTAGAAAGAATTTTTTTCAGACCTCATTTACTCTCAATAACCAAATCTAATTTGATAAATGAGTTTTAATCTTGAAGCCATTGATCTCTTCCAAAAACAACATGATAGCTTCAAAATGATAATATGACTCCTGTTTTTCATGAGCAAACTTTCTCCCCATTCCTTTAAAAAGAGATATGTACAGTCGCACTGCTCTTGCCTGGGGGCTATACTGCTATAAAGGGGTTGGTTTGTTTTATGTGCATAATGATGTAACATAAAAGTTGGGGAGGAAAAGAAACTTCATTTTTCCTGAGAGTGACACTCACACAAAGAAAATGAACTGGGTGTGTTAGAGTAATACACATATCTTTGTAAAAGAGATGAGCAGAGAAGAGCCCATTTGTTTTAGACCCTCAGTGAAGAGTGGGCAGGCAACCACACAGGTGTGCTCTGGAGACCCACAGCCTCCACCAGCTGCAGGAGCTGCGAGGGCCCCAGGTACCTTCTCGGGCTTCGTATCCCAGCACTCCATCATAAGCGCCTGCAGTCGATGGAACTGCACTTCCTCCGGCTGACCCAGAACCGGGCGGATGCCCTTGGACAGCTTCTTGGCGATCTGAAGCTGGTGCTGGCCCAGTGCAGGCCGCTGTCCTGACAGCAACTCATAGAGCACCATCCCATAGGAGAACATGTCTACCTGGGCAGAGAGGAAAGCTAAATCAGACACCCTGCCTGGGCCCAGCAAATCTTGCAAGCTGGCCCTGACAGAGAGGGAGCGGGGTGACACATTAGAGAAGGAAAACGTGGGTTCTGCCCAAAGAAAGGCAATTATCAGTTCACAAATCCACCAATTCACGTCTCTCTACCTGTCCAAACATTCCACCAACCATCTGACCTTCCATGATTCTGTCCCCTAATCCATCTATCTTCCAGTCCTTTTTTCCCTTCCTTCCTCCCTCCCACCTTTATAAACATCCATCCATCTACCCACACACATGATCACCTTCCCTTCTGCACATTTATCTGTCCATCTTTCAATGTACCCATATACGCAGCCCTTTGACTGTCCTGTCCATTTACCCATCTTCCAAAACTTCCTTCCTTCCATCCATCCACTAAACACATAACGAAAACCTGGTGTCAAGCACTGCGTAAGGGTTTGAAGGATGCCATGGTACTTTTTCTTTATCAAAACAAGGCAGGAAAATGCAAACCCTTGGTTTAACATAGTAGGAGTACATGCAAATCATAAAAAAGGGGAAAGTCTCCCAGATCACAACATCTTAATTCATTTAAATGTCATGAAAAATCCCCTAAAGGAGAGAGTGACACGGGTCTCCACAAGGGTCAAGAAATAACCTTTTAGCAGGAAAATGGCTAAGACCGACCTGAGTGTTTTCAATGTGAAGGTTCTGTTATAAATTTAGTTATGAGGTGCTTTGCCATCTGCTACTCAGAAGCTTATTTTTGTCACCCTGATTTGCCTTTTCCATCTTGGTTAATAGCCACGATGCTGGGTTAACATGCTTGGGTCATTCGTAAAGCCATCAGTCAATGACTCATCTGCAAGTCACCAAATGATGAGAAATTACAGACAAGAGGAGTTTCACTGCGGGATGACTAATTAGCCAGGGCCCGCCCTAGATGCGAGGTGAGCACTGCAAGAGCGTTTGAAGTTGTCTGTGTACCTGCACCTACCAAACAGTTCCCAGGGAAGAGGGCCTTGTCCCAGCCAAGGCTGACCACGCGGCCACCTAGGAAGCCGTGCTGGACCTGCTGGAATCACTCTCTCCTCCTGGCTTTAGTGATGCTGCCTTTTGACCTGACCCGGGGCCTTTAGCAGCATTATCTGTCTGTCCTTCACAAGCCACTGCGAGGCTGGTCCTCTGCCCCCCTTTTGCATATCTGACTGGCAGATGTGGATAAGAACCATCTCTGTCTTGGACATTTTTTCCACTGTGCACAGCCTCTACTATGTTTCTGAACTGAGGTTTGAGAATTCTGAGGTTTGGTCACTGATCTGCAGCTAAGGAGACGTCACCCTTGACGTTTCTAGGTGGACACAGGCTTTTGTGCCCTTCTGGTTCATTCCAGGGCCTCCCAGTCGAGCACGAGAGAGGAGATGTATGCCTGAGGGCGTGTAGAGCCCAGAGCTGCAGGTGCCCTGGGGACCAGGCCATCCTGGGCCAAGGGACTGCCGTGGGTGGGCCATACCTTCTCGTCATACACAATGCGAGGCCGGATCTCCGGGGCCTGGTAGCCGGGAGTGCCCTCCACACCAAGGGCACCCTCGTGGAATGACTGCCGGGAGATGCCATAGTCGGACAGCTTGATGTTGATGTGCTCCTTGATGTCCAGAGACCAGACCAGGATGTTGTCGGACTTCAGGTCACAGAAGATGATGTTTTTCTTGTGCAGGTAGGCCAGGCCAGAGGCTATCTGGTAGGCTATTTTTTGGGTAAGCATGTGTCCCAAGGGCATAAAGGAGGAATCTTGGCAAAGAAAAAATATCAAACTATTATCATAACAATTCTTATTTTTTTACCTCTGTCTTTCCCAGTATTTTATAGTCTACAGATGCATTCTCATTGTTCTCCAGGCTAGGTACCAGAGAGACAGAAGACAACCTTCTTAAGATTATTTAGGTTACAAATGCTTGTTGTGAGTGCTTTATTCATAGGATCTCATGCCTGCAGTGGTTGGTGGTTTTACTAAAAAAAAGCCAGGATTCAAAATTCCTAGAGTTCATCTCAGGCCAAGATTGCTACTACAATGTCAAGGAGTGAGTTGCAGGTATAAGAACTCCGTTAAAAAAAAATCTCTTCTGTTGAAGGAGAAATAATTAATTTTAATTGCATTTCTTCTTCCTGAGTTAAAAGACAGCTATCTCTTTCCCTCTGTCAGCTCATTGGAATTTAGTTACCCATTTCTTAGGGTAAGTGTTCTAAAGTTTTGTTGAAAAACAATGTAGGCTAAAACTGACCACAGGGCCTCGGATGTTTAACCATGGTGGATGGACACAGAGCCCTATGGGCAGAGAGAGACCTGAGCGGCTGCGGGCTTCGCGGGCTCTGCTGCTCAGGGCTCCCGGGACTGCCTCCTTTGATGGTCTCACTGCCCTCCAAGGGGGGCTATTACCTCCTTTGATGGCTGAGTAAATGAAGCAACTTCCCAGATTATGGCAGAGAACCTGGACTCAGAACACAGTTCTGTCTGACTCCAAACGGCAAGCTCCTCCAGCGGTGCCAACGCCACTGCCCGACACTTAGGCATGGAGAAGCTCTCCTGTTTCCACCAGGCATGGCCCACGAGACTCAGGCAGCTGTGCCCGGCCCCAGCTGGCTCCCTGGGCCCTGTGCTGCCTGCTGTGGGCCCCCGGGGGAAGACTCCAGGTGCAGCGCGTACCTCTGGCGTTCTCGGACAGCACGGTGTTGAGGCTGCCCAGAGGGGCGAGCTCCAGCGCGAAGCAGAGCGGGTGGACGCTGATGCCGATGAGGGACACGATGCAGGGGTGCTGCAGGGCATGCAGCATGCTGGCCTCCTGCCGGAACTCCGAGAAGCTCCTCATGGCGTCGGTGGCCCGCAGGCGCCTCAGCATGGTATCTGTGGGGGGAGCTCGGCTGTCAGCGCCGCCCGGCTGGGACCCCCGCCAGGCCCCGAGCTGCCCCTTGGTGACTCCCGGGGCTGGCCAGGGCCAGGACTTGTACCTCTGGGGGCTACAGTACTGTCACCCAGAATCAGGCACCAAATGGGAGCCCTCCTGAGGCATCCAGGCTAGTATCAAGCCCCCTCCTCAGGCACCATGCTTGTCAGATGCTACACTCAGTGTCCCGGACTCTTTCGTGGAGGGCCGCACACCCCCACCCTCGTCACCCACTCTGCTGCCCTCCGCTCAGCCTGCTGTTCGCTGCCTAAGGCTCTCAGCTGCATCTTATTCCAAACCTGCAGCCCTGAGGGTCACCCAGAGCCTCGCAAGTAACCAAGGCCCCACTGCTCAGCTGCAAGGATGCTGGGGGCTTGGTCACTGCTGCTCACCTTACCCCTAGAGGCCGGGGCCGTGAAGGCAGAGCGGACTACCACCCTCGTGTCGGCCAGAAGGAAAACCGCAGGGTGGTCACGGGCCTTGACAGGCCATCTCAGGCCAAAGAAGGAGCGTCTGGGCTGTGCTGCAACGTTCTCCCACTGCCCTCACAATGTACCCCATGTGGGAGGCGTTTGTCTGAGTCCCCCTGAGGGGCCTTTTCCACCCATCGGTCACCCACCAGGCTGTGGCCAGCCTGGATGTACTGAGCCCACTTGTCCTCTTGGGTTCTGATCTGTCTTTCCCCTGTTCAGATTTTAAAATCAGGAATCACTGGACATGGAAGTTTCAACAGCAGAAAGAGAATCTTGGCAGTTAAAATGGATTGATTGTGCCAGATGGATGTGTGAGCCAGACAAATTTGTTTTTAAGTGTAAAGGTTGTTTTTCACATTGGGCCTTTAAACCATTAATCATGTATTTTTGACTATGGCTGAAGTCTCTGCCCCAGTTTAATGAACAGCCAGCCTTTCTCTTGACTCCCGATGTTACCTCTGTCGTGTGCCAGCCTCTCACATACATGCAGGCTCTCTCTGTTCCCGACCGGCCCGGCCGTGCCCGGGAGCACCCCGCCCTGGCCCTGCAGCCTGATACGTCAGGGTGCTCGCTGGGCAAGCCTCTCCTCTTTGTCTTCCATTCTGCAGTCTGCCTGGCTGTTCTCGGGTGTTTGTCATTTCACATGCATTTTTTTTTCTTTCCATTTTAATTTATTTATTTGGCCCTGCTGTACGGCACACAGGATCTTAGTTCCCCAGCTGGGGATCGAATCCCTGCCCCCTACAGTGGAAACACAACTTTGCTGGACCACCAGCAAAGTTCCCACGTGAATTTTAGAATTAGTCAGATTTCTCTCTCTTTCTCTCTCTCTCTCTCACACACACTGCTGGAGTTCAGATGAGAACTAAACTGAATGATATCTATTAATTATTTCTCAATACCTTGTGGCTTAATGGCTGCCACGGAAGGCATTGTCTAATGGATCATTGTTGCCAAATTTGATGTTGAGCTCACATCTAGCAAACTTTATCAAACTCTTACTGGCTCTGACGCTTAATAGTCTCTTAGATTTCCATTCTCTTCCCATGTCTAGTTTTGTCTCTTCCTTTCTAATCTGGTTCTTCATATTGTTCCACGATTCTAATTTTTCTACCACGAGTGTAAATTCCTTCTGTGATCATGACGATAACCATGCTAAGCCAGGGGCCATGAGAAATGCAACACCCAGCGGCTGGAAGGTAGAAGGCCTCCACGTGCTCGCCTTTGGTGGGCATTGGCTCTGGAGCACCTCTGAGCTGTACACGATGAGTGGACAAGGGCGGGAGGGGAGGGGGTGAGGGAGAAGCTACCACGATGGCTTCCCAATCCGTTCATCTGGATTGGGGTTGAACCTTAGCCACTATCCTTCCCTTATGAACTGCATGGGGAGGTGGGTCCCCAGGGTGAGGGGTCCACTTGAGGTCTGACTGTGTGCCCATCATGTGGGCACTGTGCTGGACATGCAACAGATAGAAACTGTAAGGTTGGCCCATGCTCTTGGGGGCTCATGTCAGACAAGAAAGTCACCTCCGAAAGCAATTTCTAGGCCGTGTTCAGCCTGATCCTCAGTCCTGGCTCACGTCTCACCAGGCAGAAAGCAGGACCACCACTGGGGCCCACACTGACATCACCCCCCTCTTCCGCTGCCTGTGTGGCCTTGGACATCTAAGGTGGTGCAGGTTTGGACCAAGGGAAGACATGTCTGAAAAGAAACAACCCAGGGCCCTGTTTACCTGCAGGGGCATTTGCAAAGTTCTTGAATTTCTTGATCTGGAATCGCTTCACAGCCACAGGCTGGCCTTGGTACCTGGCCCGGTAGATGATGGTGCCACTCCCACCTTGGCCCAGGACAGCGCTCTCGTCCTCGCTGTGCTCCAGCTTGCTGTTCTCCAAGAAGAGCCTGCCAGGAACACCGTGTGTGTGCTGGGGGCTCAGAACACACCTCCCTCCTGCCCCATGTTCCCCCAGAGACGCCCGCCCAAGTCAGAGGCGGGTCCCGGGCTGGCCAGCTGCAAGAATGTGCTTGGCTATCAGTTCCCACTGAGCAAAGTCAGGTTCAAAGCCACCTGGTCGGGGGGTGGGGGGTGTCAGACAGGTCTGGGATAAATGCCAGCTCTGGGTAGGTCACTTAGCCTCAACAAGCCTTGGTCTCCTCTGGAAAGTGGATTCATAACAGCAACGGTCTCAGGGGTGTGAATGTTGACTGGTATAGGATGGAGCTTCCAAAGGTGGTGGACACAGAAAAAGAATTCCTGTGGACCTTTTCCTCCAGAAGGCTCTATGCCTTGAGAGCTAGTATCTATTGGAAACTGTGTATATTTATTGCTAGGTCAGCTGTCTCGTTTCTTACTAGTAGGCCAGTAAGTACATAAATGGCCATGTAGAGCTTCTGGTCAGTGTGGCTGGTGTCCCAACAACTGATGGCGAGGATTTCACCCAAAGGCAGGATTTAGATCTTCCCACCTGTTTGTATGTTATAATCCTAGGTCAAAGGGAGACTTCTGTTGGAAGTACTGCAAGATAGTCCTGGGAGGGAGGGAAGGCGGATGGGGAGAGGGAGGCGGGGAGGGTGGTGGGCGAGCACCCCAATGTCCTTCCATCTCAGGGTCCACCCAGCCCTGAGGAGGTCCCCAGGTCTTTCTCCTTAGCTACCTCCTCCGGGTGCCTCCACCGGAGCTCTCCTGGCCAAACAGACCGATCCCTTCTGCCCCCATCACCATGCAGTCTTGCCCACGCCTTCCAGGAGCAGACTGTGCAGCAGCTGAGTCTCTGCAGAGCCCAACCACATCACACTTCAGGCAGATGCAACTGTACCCATGGTGGGCCTTGGTGATCAGCTGAAGAGGAACCGGGCTGTTCTCCAAATGCCCACCCCAAAACCCCTGCTCAGGAAGTATGGCCCTTGGGAGCCTCCTGAGACAGGGAGTAGTGGAAATGCTGGAGATCCCTCAGGACCTTCTGTCAGGACTCCTGAATAGGAACACAGGATGAGGCTCTGTGAGCCAGACTCTCCCTGCCTGCACCTGCCCAAACTCCCGCTGGGGAGTGTGATGCTTTGAGGTCCTGGTGGGACATCAGCCAAAGTTTCCAGAGAGTCTCTGCTGGATTGTAAACCCTGTTCAGAATCTTGGGTTTTTCAACTCCCAGCCAAGTACTTTGGTTTAAGAACGATGCTACAGCTTGTAATTAGATGCAAACCAACAGGAACAACCAACCTGGCTTTCCAGATTCCATACAGTAGACTCCAGAGCCCAGATTCAGTGGGGGTGCAAAACATAAAGGGGTTCAGCAAATAAATAAAAATGATAAAATTGGGGGCTGTTTAACTGGGTACCCCATCATGAAATTTGATTCATACATATATAAAACTCTGTATGTGGTCTCTGAGAAGTGATGACCCTCATGTTAAAGATCTAGGAATAAAGGGAAGTTATTTCACAGTAGAGTAGTATTTAATTTTCATTTCCACCAATGAGGTAACTGGGGAATATGAAAAAGAACCATGGGGGAAATTTCTCCAATGTAGGAAGTGATTTCTTAGTTTAATAGACTCATCCAGAAGCATGTTTTGGAGTCATAATTCTGCAGTATCAGAGTATTCTACATCCATTTTCTTGGGTAAGGGAAACAATTTGGAAAAAATGATGATACAAATATTCTTACATCCCCAAGTTTAGTTTTCTTTAAAGAAATCAGATAAAGCAATTCTTTGAATAAGAAAATAACTCTGAAACATTCCCAAAACACTGCTAACCACCAAAGTCAAATTGTTTCCAGGGAGACCAAATCATGGCTTCTGGTTTCCATGACTACTTGGATTCTGTGATGGTTTCCTATAGGACAGGACCACAAAGTGTTCTCTTTTCGCCAGCATTATCTTCCTAGTTATTATCTTAGATTAGTATAGGTAGACTCATCTTTAGGGACAGATTCAGGGGATCTAAATGCTCAGCACCAGAGCAGCAGTAAGGAGTCATCATGGGCCAAGAAAGGAAAAGGAAGCGTAGGTCCGGGAGCACTTCCTTCTTGGACACCAGTGGATCTCTGTCTTCTATTCCTTGATCTGGCGGCAAAGTAGGAGTCAGAGAGGAGGGCCGGCTCAACGGGAAAGAGTGCCAGCTAATGTGAGGGTGAGATGGGGTGGGGCCCCCAAGGTGACTTTGCCCTCCAAGTGGTCTGCCTGCTGGCTGGGCCTGTGTGCCTCACAGACCTCTGTCTCCCTTTAGGCAGCCTAGGCCAGGAACCTAGATGCCACCCAGGGCTGGACGGGAAGCAGTAGGTCTGTGTGTCAGCATCGAGGCCTACCTGGCTGGGAAGTCGGTCATGAAGAGCTCGGGGACCAGCTCCTGGAGAGGCACTGGGAGGTCAGGGTGCCTGGGGCAGGAGATGAAGTCACGCTCGACGGCTGTCAGCACGCAGTCCTCCATGTCGAAGTACTGCACGTCCTCTGACCTCTCGCTGGGGTCGCTGTGCTGAGCCCAGGAGGCCTCGCAGGCTGGGCAGGGCACATACTGCTCCATCAGCGGGGTCCCGTCACTTTCCGTGGCTGTCAGGGCTAAATGGGGACAGGACGGGCGCCAGCTCACCTGAAGGCAGCCGCAAGCAGGCCCGTGAGAAGCACCTGCATCCCTGGGCTGGGTGGGCCTTTCACAAGAGGGGGGTCTGCCTTCCCTGGCCTGAACCCCCAGGAGAGGCTGAAATGTGACTGTCACACTCTGGTTCCTTTTTGGAGGCCACTATCCTCAGTCCTAAAAGACACTCGCAGGAGGGGCCAGGGATGCCCTGGACAGTCGCCAAGGGGTGCAGACCCTGAGCTAGCTGGCCGAGGAGGTGCTGAGAGTTTGGGGATCCCTATGCAGGACACTGCGGAGAAGGCGATGGCATCCCACTCTAGTACTCTTGCCTGGAAAATCCCATGGACAGAAGAGCCTGGTGGGCTGCAGTCCATGGGGTTGTGAAGAGTCAGACACGACTGAGTGACTTCCATTTTACTTTTCACTTTCTTGCATTGGAGAAGGAAATGGCAACCCCCTCCAGTGTTCTTGCCTGGAGAATCCCAGGGACGGGGGAGCCTGGTGGGCTGCCGTCTATGGGGTTGCGCAGAGTCGGACACGACTGAGGTGACTTAGCGGCATGCAGGACACTGCAGGCGGGGTCTGAGCCACGCCACGCTCAAATGACCAAGCCACAGTCAGCAAGGAGCTGTTCTTAAAATTACCTTCTCTTAGGCCCCTTCCTACTCCTTTTCTCCTTGTAGGTCACCTTTCCCGTCAACACGCAAAGGACACCAGACCCTGGTGTCCAGAGCATGCCCAGCCNGGAGGCCACTATCCTCAGTCCTAAAAGACACTCGCAGGAGGGGCCAGGGATGCCCTGGACAGTCGCCAAGGGGTGCAGACCCTGAGCTAGCTGGCCGAGGAGGTGCTGAGAGTTTGGGGATCCCTATGCAGGACACTGTGGAGAAGGCGATGGCATCCCACTCTAGTACTCTTGCCTGGAAAATCCCATGGACAGAAGAGCCTGGTGGGCTGCAGTCCATGGGGTTGTGAAGAGTCAGACACGACTGAGTGACTTCCATTTTACTTTTCACTTTCTTGCATTGGAGAAGGAAATGGCAACCCCCTCCAGTGTTCTTGCCTGGAGAATCCCAGGGACGGGGGAGCCTGGTGGGCTGCCGTCTATGGGGTTGCACAGAGTCGGACACGACTGAGGTGACTTAGCAGCATGCAGGACACTGCAGGCGGGGTCTGAGCCACGCCACACTCAAATGACCAAGCCACAGTCAGTAAGGAGCTGTTCTTAAAATTACCTTCTCTTAGGCCCCTTCCTACTCCTTTTCTCCTTGTAGGCCACCTTTCCCGTCAACACGCAAAGGACACCAGGCCCTGGTGTCCAGAGCATGCCCAGCCTTGTCTCTTGTTTGCTCTGATGCTCTCCTGGGAAGCCAGCTCAGGAGGCCAGAGGACTGGACCAGCAGGCCATAGGGGGTGCTCAGATCTCAGGACCCGCTCTCCGCTCTCTCGGTCTCTAGCCTTCCAGCACTCACAGGGAAGAAATGGCCTGGTTTTGCTCAAACGGCCTCCTCCGTGCGGGATACCCCGCAGTGGGTTTGTCTCCAGTTCAGTAACAAAACAAACAGAGGACCTCAATGGCTCTACTTCAAAAAGTATTTTCTTTGGGTGGACTGTCAGTGAAGAAACTGATCAAAGGGGCTGGAAAGGGCTACGTGGGTGGCTGATCACTGCTGGGACTTGGGGGTTTGGGGTAGGCATGGAAGGAGACTGGGGGCTCTTGGCAGGTGTTTCTGATGCCTTCCTTCCCACCCCTGTACAAGGGTGGTTCCGGGCTCCCGTCTGGATCTCAGCAGCTTTGTCCTCACCACGTAAATAAGACCATGTGAGGCGCCTATCAACGGTCCTCCTAGACCACGTGTGGTACCCAGGGCATTCTTCCTACACGCTGCAGCGCCAGGGCCCAAGTACCGCCTCCAGGTCCCCATCTCACATACAGCACCCCTGGCTATGCCTGCAGCTGGACCCCCAGGGCTCAGAGCTCCACCACAGGGCTGCTAGGACCCCTCTGGTTTCCTCGGGCTGAATCCCAGCGGGATTTCTGTTCTCCAAAAGGGCCCCACCCCAATTTATAAAGAAATACTACCATGAGCCAAGGCCTGGTTCAAGAATGCTTTCTTACCGGGAAACCACTGATCGATCAAGGAATTGACATGGTCTGTGATAAAAGCCATTGCCGAGAAGTCCCTTATTTCTGATTGGCACATGATTTTTATTCCTCCACTTTTTTTCTTTTTCCAGTTCACATCCGAGGATTCCACACTGCAACCCAGAAACCAAAAGAGATCCATTGCAACCGGCTGTGAAGGGCCCTGGGATAAGCTCTCTGCCTCCGGGGTGAGGGTACAACTCCCAGGAGACCGCTCCCCCGGGGGTGGGGAGGTCCTGAGTCCGTGTCCTTGTGTGCATGGCCCTGCCTTGTCCCCCGCTGCCCCCAGATGGTGAGCTGGACGCGAGAACCTTGCCATAAGGGGCGCTCAGGCTGCGCTCTGAGCCTTAGATGTGACCCTGGGGAAGGGTTTCCCATCAGAGCCACAGGGCTTTCGTCCACCAAGTGATGACTGTGTGCTTTAAGTGGGAATGCTACCTGAGAGTCCCAGGCACCAAGCGTGGCCCAAATCAAGCCCTCACAATAGTCACTTTCCCCTCGCCCCCATTCTTCTCACAGAGCTGACAAATATTTTGAAAATCTCACTTATGAAACAATCTTGTGTATAGCAAATTAAACCTGATTAAAAATCAGTTAGTAACCTGTTGAGCCAACTTCTTCTCTCCCTCTCTCTCATCCCCACCACCAAAAGAGAAAAAAAGAGAATACGAAAAATGTACTGTTAGATATCACGAGATGCGGTCTGGGGACCAATGTCATCCCCTAGGGCGCCCTCTCTTAGGACAAGGCGGAGGTGCGCGGGACAGCCGCGAGGCCCTAAGGAGCCCCCTTAGTGACCGGGGTGCTGGGTGCTCTGACCCTGAGCTTGGGGGCCGCTTACTGCCCTCCCGCCGGGCTTGGTCCCCACAGCCTCCCTGTCCTTTCCTGTCCTGTCGGAAGAGGGGAGGAGGCGTGAGGAGACCGGGGCCCTCTCGGACGTTTGCTAGGGGGCCTTTCTACTTCCAGCAAGCTTCCATGATGCGCTGCCCTTGGGAACGGGGCTCTGCACGCCAAGCGGACAGGAGTCCAGTGGCGGCTCCTCCAGGGCCATTCCCAGCGCGCCATGGAGGTCCAGTCAGGTGAGCCCTCATGCACCCACCTGAGGTAGCCTCCATCAAAAGTGACCAGGAGCCCCTCCTGCCAATAGATGGTCTGGTTCCTTTTCACTCTGAACGTGCTGCAGCGATTTCTCTGGTTTCCTGTAAAACTATAAATGGTGACTTTCCTGTGCCTGCTCTTAGTGTTCTTCCTGTTTTCAAACAGCTGAAAGAGAAAAGACCCTGCTTGAGTATTCTGGGCTCTGTGCTGGCCCTGGGCAGGGCTGTGAGGAGGCCCGTCTGGCCCCATCTGGACAATGGATACCGCCTGTCTTCCTGCCCCCCACCCTCCACACCCTTATCTTGCTGCCAAACAAAATGCTGCATCATCTGAAGGAGCCTCCAGGATACTCTGGGAACACATTTTCCCTAAAACACCAAAAACAGGCCTTTCTTTTCCCTCCCTGATTTTACAAGCAAAAGGTTACCTTAGAAAATGTGGAAAATACATAGAAATATGAGAAAAAGTAAAATATCAGTTTAACACACAGGTCGTGAAAATTTTGGTGTATCTTATTCTAGGTTTTTTCCTATCTATCTGTAATGTTTATAAAACAGCTGAGGCCATATTTTGTAACTTTGCATTTCTAAATTTCTAATTGTGTGTACTTTTAAAAACTTTGCTTTTCCTGTCTGATTAGAAACTCATAAAATTCATTTTTCTAAATCTCAATATTTTATTAAGTAATTTGTTGAGTCATTCTCTTCTTTGGACTTTTAGATTGGTTCTAGTCTTTTGCTCTTCCGGATAAGCCAAATGAACATGAAAAAAGCACAGAGCTTCCTCTGATTTCAAGTGATTGCTATAGTTCAGATTTATAGTGGTAGGATTACTGGGTCAACGGGCTTGAATGTCTTCAGGCTCTGGATTCCTAGTGAGGAATCGCTTCCAGAGTGACTAAACTGCATGTCCACTCACCATGACGTGCGAACTTCCCTGACTGCGGGGCTGCCTGTCAGCTCTCTGCTAGTTTGATAGGTGAAGAGTAGTATATTATCCATGCTTGAATCTGCATACATTTGATTACTTCTGAGACTGAATTCCAGCAAAGCTTCTTTTCCTAATTCTGAGTGAGGGATGCTGCTGTGAAGGGCGCCCACTCGGCCAGCCACTGAGCCCCCTTGGGAGCTCAGGCCTCACACGACGCTGAGCTCGGAAGGGGGGCAGGGGTGTGTGTGACCTCCCACTTAGAACACAGCAGGAAGCAGAGTTCAAAGGGAGGAGGGTGACCGAGCGGGAACATTGGGAGAGCCTGCCCTGCACCCACTCATTCTGCCGGTCAGTACACCCAACTGGGTTGCTAACAAGACTCCTTCCTGCTAACACAAGCTGTGAGAGGTTTTGGCACTTTCAGGCTCTTGCACTTACTTTTGAACATTTCAGTAAAATGGGAAGATCAAAGAATATCTCTATTTAATAGGCAGAAAGTTTAATTCCATAAGGGCCTTATAACTCGAACATGTCAAAGGCAAACTCATACTGAGTTTACTGTCCATCATTCAACAGTTCTGGCTTATGTCAAGGGCTCTCACAAGGCAAAGTAGGTTGGAATTCTCTGGAAGGCTGAGAAACAGAGCCATCAGTTCTATACTAGTGCTTCTAATGCAGGGGTTTGGAGCAGGCCTGAGGGCTACCCTGAGAGCTCAGTTGCTAAAGAATCCACCTGCAATGCAGGAGATCCTGGTTCAATTCCTGGGTCGGGAAGATCCGCTGGAGAAGGGAACGCCTACCCACTCCAGTATTCCTGAGCATCCCTTGTGGCTCAGCTGGTAAAGAATCCACCCCCCATGTGGGAGACTTGGGTTCAATCCCTGGACTGAGAAGGTCCCCTGGAGAAGGGAAAGGCTACCCACTCCAGTATTCTGGCCTGGAGAATTTCATGGACAGAGGAGCCTGGAGGGCTATAGTTCCTGGGGTCGCAAAGAGTCAGATATGACTGAGTGACTTTCAGTACAGATTCACTTTGAGAATCAGGTTCCCAAGTGAGGCTGATTCTGCTGGCCCAGGAACCCCACTTTGAGAACTACTGATCTAGCCAACGGCCACTTCTATATTATTGTCCTGCATGAAATGAATATTGACTGATAGCCAAGCCCTCCTCCAACAGCCCCAGGTGAACCCACAAAGAAGAACTCCTTCCATTAGGTCTTTACTCCTCCCAAACCAAGTTAACGTTCTATGCCCGTGGTTCTCAGGCTTGACTGGACAGTGAAATCAATCACCCGGAGAGCTTTAAAAAATATGATCCCTGTGTGCCACACCCACAGCTTCTGACTTGTTGGTCTGTGTCTATTAAGAGCTCCCCAGGGGAGTTCAGTCACAGCCTGAATGGCAAAACCACGGTTCTCCCAGGCATCATCCCTGAGCAGCAGCATATTCAAAGTCAGTGTCTGGATAAGCAGACTCTGAGTCCTGGTCCACAGCCACAGAACCAGGGAATGTGGATGTTGGTAAGACTGAAACCACTGTTTCTCATGGGATAGTCTGTCCAAGCCAGCTAGGTGCTGATTTGGCATTCGCAGAATGACTCAGGTGGGCCTGTGGCCCACAGGAGAGGAGGCAGCCACGCTGTACCAGTGTCCGGACCCTCAGCCAGCAGTTCTGCTACAGGAAAGGGTCTTCAGTCAGGCTCCTCCAGCAAAGGGTATCTCCCTCTCCCGACTCCCACGAGGGCATAGCCGCAGGGGCTTGGCCTGCAAGCAAATAGTGCTCTATGCAGAAAACGCAACTACCTGGAGGTCCATCTCAGCCAAGCTGATCAGCATCCGCGCTATAAACCTCTGCCAGAAGCCAACCGGAACGAAGCTCATCTTAAACACTCTCTGAATGGTGTTGGCTGTGGGGTGCCGCATGCCGTGGGTGTCCAGGCCGGGTTTGGATGGAAGCAGATGTGGCAGGAGATAGCTGAAACACCAAAGAGGGCTGGTGAACCGAGGCCTGAGCTCTGCTGGGGGGCTCTGACCCCTGCAGACAGTCTGGCCTGGGGCGGGATCTTCTGAGACAGCTCAGGTTGCCTGATGCCTTCCTCCCAGGGGCTTTGGAACCATGTTTATAAAGAGGGGGTAGTTTATATGGTAAGCATAAATACTCCAAGAGAAAACGAAGATAGGCATAGCGAATCAGTTTGTTGAAGTCTCTAAAATAGAGACTAGAACATGGCGAGGGAAGACGTGAAAACATCTGTGGTCATAAACACAGACACAACAAATCACAGTTGGTTCTCTGTAAACCAGGTTGCGATTGGGGAGTTCCTTAAAATTAACTTCGGATGGTGAAGGAAAAACAAATACAGCTGCACAGTTCCAAGGACAAGATATCAGGGGTCAGAGAAATGTCTTTGGCCTTAGAAGCTATTTATTGTTCTTGGCCAGTTGAGACAACACAATTACCTTGAAATTTTGAATGAGGCTCTTTGTGCAAAAGAATGATGTTTTATAAGAGCACTCTTACTCATAAAAGCTCTGAATCTCAGTGTCAGTGAGCTGTTCATGACTGTGATCATTTGTAATAAGCTGAAACGAGGGAGGTCCCTCCAATAATTCCCTGAAAACCAGCATCTTCTGTGTGTCCTGGTGGAGCTAAGGTGGCCTTGGGCAGAGCCTTGGGGGTGTCCTTAAAGGCTTGCCTTCAGTTCTCCTAATCCTTTACAATTCCATTGTTTAGGTCCTATAAAATGTTTTTAGGACTTTCTGAAAGGAACCCCTGAAAACACTGTGGAAGGAAAATTCAAAGACAGCCTGGGGGTGGAGTACCNCTTTAAAGGCTTGTCTTCAGTTCTCCTAATCCTTTAAAATTCCATTAGTTTAGGTCCTAGAAAATGTTTTTAGGACTTTCTGAAAGGAACCCCTGAAAACACTGTGGAAGGAAAATTCAAAGACAGCCTGGGGGTGGAGTACCCAGGGTGTCTTCAGCACATGACCCAATCTCATTGCCATTCTGCTTCCTTGATGGTGGAAGAGTGGGGATGCCAGCCTTGCAGGGTCAGAGAAGGATGGACAGTGGCTGTGTAGGTGAGGTCCAAGGGGACAGACAGTGAGGTCCAAGGGGACAGATGGTGACATTTTGGTCATTTGCAGCCATTACAGATCTTGGCCCGAAGGACCTTGTCAATGACCCCAGCTGGAGTGCCTCTCTCCACAACCAGGAATTCTCTGGCACATGCCTTTCAGTTCTGAGAAGTCTTTCTTTATCTCTCTGACCTCAAACAGGAGGCCCTTGTCAGTGCCCAGTGAGATCTAGCCTGCTTCTTCTGCCTATGCCATGCTCAGCTTGGGCGCATGGGACCCCCTTCATGGCTGTGCCCTGGGACTTCCCAATTTTTTCCATGTGGCTGGCGTGCCCTGAAGGAGGGGGCACACTCTGTACCCAGGTGCCCTAGCATGCGGCACACACAGCAGGTGTTCAATATTTTTGAAGGTACGGATGACTTAAAAGCCAGAATGGCAAGTGAAGAGGTTTAAACTGATGGGCAAAGGAAGCCCCTTTCAATGTGAGCAGAGCCCTGGGCGAAACCACCGGCACTGGCTTGAGAGCGACCACTAACAGGGCAGGGCTGCCAAAGGCATGGGCTCGGGGAACTAAGAGGGGAGTTCTTCATGTGCCTGCCGACTAGAAAGCCATGAAGACCTGGGCACTGCATGGGGTTTGCACTATGGCGGAGCCAGTCCATGATACGTCCCCGAGGCTGTCTCAGCAGTTGGGCCGGAGCCTTCCCCAAGTGCTGAGAGCCAGTGCATCCCCGCCTGGAAGAAGCACAAACACTTGGAAGTGTAGAGAGAGGTTTAGAAAGGCCCTGAAAGTTTTCCCAGGGACTGCAGGTTGAAAGCCATGCTCTGAAAGGAGCAGCAAATGCCTTTGTTTTTGTTGATCATATAAAAGCTTATGGTGCAAAGAGCTGAAACTCCTTGTCTCTGGGGTACAAGGGACCCATTATATCTAAACTTAGAGGTAGGTATAATGCTCAGACACTCCTGACTTTAGATGGAACTAGACACCACTGACTATGAGTACTTAATGCAAAGATAGTAACAATAACAGCACCGATAATCCTTGATGTCCCTGAAGCTCAAAGGTGCAGGAGATACGTCATTGTTCACATGTACTCTCTGATTTAGTCCTCACATTGACTATAATACTAGTAGATGATAGTATTATTTCTATTTTACACATGAGGAAAAAAAGAGGCAGTTGCTTTTACAGAGTGAGAGTATTTCTGCATTCCTCTAACCTGTTGATAAAATAATCAGAAAACTGTCAAATTCTGGCAATGCTATAAACTCACAGGCTGCTTTACCAGGGGCCAAAGTCAAGGACACACCTGGGCCAGGATATGAGGGGTCATGTGGATTCTGAATTCCTCTTTGGGGTTTCTCTTTTTAGGACTCACTCTTGGTCCCCATGGGGCTGAAGCAGGAAGGACTGAGGCCCTTCCCATAGTCATTAGACCAAGTGGAATATGGGTGGGAGCTCAGGAAGAGACGGCCCAGAGTTGGCTCCCAAGAGACCCAGACTGTGCTGATGGAATTGTTCAGCTGGCCACACCGTGGCCAGGCCAGCCCCCTGAGAGTACAGAGGGTGTTCCCCCAGAGCTCTGGGGTTAAGGGGCCGGGTGGTGCTGTGTTCTATGACAGGCATCAAAAGGGTCTGGGGATTTGGCATCCTGGCCACTGCCTCACGGCCAACATCAGCATCAGACCCAGGAAACGGCTGAAACTGAAGTAGAGAAAGGAGGCCCTGAGAATCAAGCCAGAGCGACGTTAGATTGAATCCACATGCCCCTCGAGTCCCTGCCCTCCCTGCATTTTGAAACTGGGCTGGATAGTTAGCATGCACACTTTTGTACCTACTCCATTTTTATTCATCAAATAACCAATCAACCGCCCAAAGCATGAACTCCCCAAAGCTACTTTTAAGGCCGTTGCCATGCTTACATGTTTTCCTACACCTTTACAATAAATGGGTTTCTTCGAACCCCCTGAACAGAGACACCCAAGGCACAGGGAGGAGCAGCCAGCTGGGACCGGCTGAGTCCAACCACCCTGCCCCAGCCCAGGCAGGCAGCCGCTGTGAGGGCCCATCCTTGGAAACCTTGTCGGGCCCCCAGGGGCCCTGGCCCTAGCGCCCTCCTGCGGGGAGCAGCTGGCCCAGCCCAGTCCGTCGCCTCACCTGTCGTTCGCCACGGGCAGGGCGATCTCAAATTTGGCCAGGAACTGGAAGTACTGCTCTTCTGTCTGCTTGGTGAAGCCCGTGCCGACCAGCAGCAGCCGAAGGTCCTCGGCCCTGATCACCCCGTTCTTGGCCACCGACCGAGAGCCCTTGATGTTGAAGATCCTCTGCAGACACTCGGACAGCCAGATGGGGTCGAGGAAGTAGAGGTTCCTCAGGCCGTGGCTGGTGTCCGGGAAGTGCAGCAGGGAGCCCGTTTCGATGAGGAAGCTGATGGCTGCCCGGGGAGGGGAGGAAGGGGCAGCGTCAAACAAAGGGCAGAAGGGGCTCTGGGTGACCTCCTCCTAGGGGCGCCAGGCCACAGATTCTTCTTAGGAAGCTCCCAACACATGGGGCCCTTAGCAGCAGTCAGCTGCCTCCTCACAGGTTCTCAAGAGGCCAACGTACTGACCTCCATAATTCATGCATTCCATCTGTGCAAATCTGCTTACACATTAAAATGGATTTGCCACCCCAAATCGATAGCTGAAGTCTTTGCCATCATTTGCAGCTGTGCACAGAGCAGTGAAAGTCCGGGTGTCTCTCCCGAGGACCCCGCCCATGNGACTCCTTGGAAAACACCCTGATGCTGGGAAAGATTGAAGGCCGGAGGAGAAGGGATGACAGAGGATGAGATGGTTGGAAGGTATCACCGACTCGATGGACAAAAGTTTGAGCAAGCTTCGGGAGTTGGTGATGGACAGGAGGCCTGGCATGCTGCAGTTGATGGGGTCGCAAAGAGTTGGACATGACTGAGCGACTGAACTGAACTGAAGGAAGGGACAAATTTCCTAACACATAAAGTCAGTATGTGGGTGCCAAAGTATAGTCTCAAAATGTTAAAAAGCATAACTCTTACTCAGCACATGTCAGAGACTTATCAGACTTATAAAGGAACTGGCAGAATAAAACCAAAGGAGAATTTAAGAAACTGAGAATTTTATGATAAATGGGAAGTTAATGCTGAAATAAAATTGCTAAGTTAGATAAAGTCTTTGATTGTGTGGATCACAATAAACTGGAAAATTCTTCAAGAGATGGGAATACCAGACCACCTTACCTGGCTCCTGAGAAACCTGCATGCAGGTAAAGAAGCAACAGTTAGAACCAGACATGGAACAACAGACTGGTTCCAAATTGGGAAAGGATTACATCAAGGCTGTATATTGTCACCCTGCTTATTTAACTTATATGCAGAGTACATCATGCAAAATGCCATGCTGGATGAAGCTCAAGCTGGAATCAAGATTTCAGGGAGAAATATCAATAACCTCAGATATGCAGATGACACCACCTTAATGGCAGAAAACGAAGAGAAACTAGAAGAGCCTCTCGAGGACGGTTAAAGAGGAGCGTGAAAAAAAAACTGGCTTAAAACTCAACATTCAAAAAGTAAGATCATGGCATCTAGTCCCATCATTTCATGGCAAATAGATGGGAAAACATGGAAATAGTGACAGGCTTTATTTTCTTGGGGTCCAAAATCACTGCAGATGGTGACTGTAGCCATGAAATTAAAAGACGCTTGTTCCTTGGAAGGAAAGCTATAACAAACCTAGGCAGAGTATTAAGAAGCAAAGATATCACTTTGCTGACAAAGATTAGTATAGTCAAAGCTATGGGTTTTCCAGTAGTCATGTATGGTTGTGAGATTTGGACAATAAGAAATGCTGAGCACTAAAGAACTGATGCTTTCAAACTGTGGAGCTGGAGAAGACTCTTGAGAGTCCCTTGGACTGCAAGGAGATCAAAGCAGTCAATCCTAAAGGAACTCAATCCTGAATATTCCTTTGAAGGAGTGATGCTGAAGTGGAAGCTCCAATCATTTGGGCACCTGATGGGAAGAACAGACTCACTGGAAAGGACACTGATGCTGGGAAAGATTGAGGGCAGGAGAAGGGGGCGACAGAGGATGAGATGATTGGATGGCATCATTGACTCAGTGGACATGAGTTTGAACAAACTCCAGGAGATAGTGAAGGACAGGGAATCCTGGCATACTCCAGTCCATGCATGGGGTTGTAAAGAGTCGAACACCACTGAGGGACTGAACAACAACAACAAAGCTAGATAAAGATATACAATGGTTAAAATCCTGTAGGGTAATAAAGCCATCATCTTCAGGTTTGTCTTTCCTATCAAGCAAAAGAGAAAATAATTGCCAGAGATTCGCTTTAAGAATTATAAATTATTAAATCTCTGGGCTCTAATTAATTGTACCAACAAGCCTAAGTTCTCAGCGTAAGATTCTTTACTACTGAGCCACCAGGGTAGCCCATGACATTAATTACTCTTTGACCTATATCCAAGTTTGGGATTTTTTTTTTTTTTAACGTGGACACGTTAACACTAGTTCAGTGTTAACACGACTGAAGCGACTTAGCAGCAGCAGGGTCAGTCCTNCTGCCAGGCATCTGGTCCACCAGCTGCTCCAGCTGCCGGTCCGTCAGGTACTGCACATCGTCGCTCAGGCTGCGGCGCTGCTGCTCTGCCAGCACGGCCTCCTGGAGGCTCAAGTAGCTCCTGGGGATCTGGGGCAGGAAGGCAAGCCTGGGCCCTCAGGCTCGGGGCCTCCCGCCAGCTTCCTGAGCACCGGGCAGGCAGGCTGTCTCTGCCACAGCCCCCCACCTCCCCCTAGAAACCGCTCACACAGGGGCCCCAGGGCCCAACCCACAGCATGCACAGCAATGTGCCTCAGGGCAGCGGGGAGAGGAAGTGCGGACCCCCTGACAGGCAGAGAGCAGGCCCTTCTGGCTTCCAGGGGGTGAGGGGAACCCACCAGCCTTCTGCTTCCTCGGAATGAGGGGTACCCACCAGCTTCCTGCTTCCTGGGGATGAGGGGTACCCACCAGCCTCCCCCCTTCCTGGGGATGAGGGGAACCCATCAGCCTCCCCGCTTCCAGGGGATGAGGGGCACCCACCAGCCTCCCTGCAAGTCGCTGACAGCCGATGGTGCTGCCCACATCCTTCATGTTGCACGTGACCTGGAAAATGAGCTGCCGTAGNGGGGATGGGGGGTACCCACCAGCCTTCCCCCTTCCTGGGGATGAGGGGAACCCATCAGCCTCCCCGCTTCCAGGGGATGAGGGGCACCCACCAGCCTCCCTGCAAGTCGCTGACAGCCGATGGTGCTGCCCACATCCTTCATGTTGCACGTGACCTGGAAAATGAGCTGCCGTAGCCCTTCCTGACCTTCCAGGCTCTTACAGGAGAGTTCGCTGTGGGTATAAAAACGAAGCGTGTGCACTCACCACACGCCCCTCTCTGACCAGCCCTGCAGGGTCTCTGTTTTCCCAAAGGTTCCATCCCAAACACTGGCAAGTTGAGCAAGCTCATGGCAGACAGGCACGGAGACTTACTGAGGCCTGACGCGGAGCAGGGCGCGGCGCTGGGGGACCACGGTGTGGCGCCTCAGTCAGCCTTTCCAGTGTGCCTCGTCACCCCCCACCCCGCCGGGGCACCCTCGCCCATCCCAGCCCTCGAGACCACTCAGACACAGCAGGCGGCCCAGGGCCACGCCTGGGGGCTGTTCTTGCCTAGCGACCAACAGTGTGCTGGGTGGTGTGTGAGCTCCTGTCCCCTGGTGCCACTGGGGCCACGCACACAGTGCCGAGCCTGGCAGCAGGGAGACCCGGACGGGCAGTTCAGACAGCGTCTCCAGGCCCTGCCCTGCAGATCCTCAGGCAGCGCCTCACCTTCCTCAGGCCACAGCTGCCACACTTCGCCCCGGACGGGGCTCCAGAGGAGCCAAGGGGNAGGGCCTTGTCCGTGAAGAAGCACTGATTGACCGTGGCCATGCTGGCGGGGCCGCCGATGTCCCAGACGGTGAACTCCACAGACTCAACCTACTTGAGCAAGAGGGTGGCGACAGGGAGGCACTTCAGCAACCAGGGCGAAAGCCAGTGCCACTGAGCCAACTGAGCCCCAGCACGACGCACATGCGGGTCTGGAAAACGCGCAGCGGCGGAGAAGCACCGCCCACTCTGCTGTGCGTCTCAGGGACCAGCCGACTGCGGGGCAGAAGGGGGCCCAGCAGCCCCGAGCGGCGGGGGCTGGACGGCTGGGCCTCGGGCGGGGGTGTCTGTGGAGCACAGGAGGATGCTGCCTAGTTCCTTTCAGGTGCGGGAGGTGAAGGGATGCCTGTCAGAGGAGTCTGAGGCTGACGGCAGCGCTCACAGCAAGACTGATGCTCTGTCTGAGCGCGGGCAAGGCCACGCAGACGGGCCGCCGGACCGCACCAGCCAGAGGGCGGCGCCCCCCACCCCGCCCCCGAGCGTGGCGGCAGCGGCGCTGAGCATGCCAACAGGTCAGCTGCGGGCCGGGGAGGCTGAGTGAACGGCGGCCTCTATTGCGCGAGGAGGTCAGAGTCTGGCCCGAGCCGCGCTTCTTGGTGGCAAAGAATCATTCCCACCATGATGCAGCTTGGCCTCCAAAACAGTGTGCTGACCGGCTTTTTCGGGGAAAAAGATGAAAATGGACAGCTGTTCTAAGCTGGCTGAAGTCCTGGCCACACAGAGCGTTACGGAGCTGAGCGCTCACAAGATCAGGTGGTTGTCCTTCACTGGAAAGGAGAGGCGGAAACGTGAATGATGGCAGGAAGGCAGGGGCGGGGGTCACTCCTCAAACCTCAGACAGCTATTTGCTGAAGAACAGCTGGAAAAAACAGCTGGAGGAACAGCTTAAGAAAGTAGGAGAGAATCCAGAGATTCTGGTTACTTTCAAAAACCTTTGGACATGCGTTACCTAGGTTCACTTCTGGGGTTTTCTGGGGAAGGGGGCAGTGCTGGAGTTAATTATTCGACTGTTCTGGCCCTAGTGGGCAGATCTCCACTCTCTAGAGAACTAGTTTCCGAGTCCATATCTACGTTCACCCACCTCACTACAACCAACTCAAATTCATTCCTTCTATGGCTGAGTAATATTCCATCACGTATATGCGTCACAAGTTCTTTATCCATTCATCTGTTGATGGACATCCAGGTTGCTCTCATGCCCTGGCTATTGTAAACAGTGCTGCAGTGAACTTTGGGGTATATGTATCTTTTTGAATTATGGTTTTCTCAGGGTGTATGCCCAGTCGTGGGATTGCTGGGATGGGCTTCCCTCATGGCTCTGCCTGCAATGTGGAAGACCTGGGTTCGATCCCTGGGTTGGGAAGATCCCCTAGAGAAGGGAAAGTATTCTGGCCTGGAGAATCCCATAGACTTTATAGTCCATAGGGTCGCAAAGAGTTGGACACGCCTTAGCGACCTTCACTTTCACTTTTCATGGTAGTTTTATTGCTAGATTTTTGAGGACTTTCCATAACACAAGGAGCCCAACCTGGTATTCTGTGTGACCTAGAGGGGTGGTGGAGGGAGGCTCAAGTGGGAGGGGATATATATATATACACACACACACACTCAGTTATGACTGATTCACGTTGTATGGCAGAAACCAAAACATTGTAAAGCAATTATCTTCCAATGAAACAGATTTTTTAAGTTATTAAAAAATAGACATTCAGCTTAAATGCCTAATGACTCAAATTGGATTTCCTTGCCTTGCAAAGTGATTTTGTATGAAAGACTCTGCAACGACATTGGTTTCCAGGCCATGGGGAACATCATGCAGCCTCTGGCTCAAGGCTGCTNAAAATAGACATTCAGCTTAAATGCCTAATGACTCAAATTGGATTTCCTTGCCTTGCAAAGTGATTTTGTATGAAAGACTCTGCAACGACATTGGTTTCCAGGCCATGGGGAACATCATGCAGCCTCTGGCTCAAGGCTGCTGCTGCTGCTGCTGCTAAGTCGCTTCAGTCGTGTCCGACTCTGTGCGACCCCACAGACGGCAGCCCATTGGGCTCTGTCATCCCTGGGATTCTCCAGGCAAGAACACTGGAGTGGGTTGCCATTTCCTTCTCCAATGCATGAAAGTGAAAAGTGAAAGTGAAGTAGCTCAGTCGTGTCTGACTCAGCGACCCCATGTACTGCAGCCTACCAGGCTCCTCCATCCATGGGAGTTTCCAGGCAAGAGTACTGGAGTGGGATGCCATTGCCTTCTCCGCAAGGCTGCTGAGTTTTCCACAAATAACCTCCTTGCACCTGTGTCCCTGTGTGGCCACGTGTATACCACAAACACAGTAACAGGTAAGGGAGGCATCCCTGGCACGTGCCCATCCCTTGGGCTGGGAGAAAACAGGCTCCCTTCTCTGATTCAAGTGTAAGAGAATTCTCGCTTTCATCTGTCTCATACTGAATGGAAAACAAGATGATTAACAGGTTCATTGAAGGACTCATTTAAAATAGGGCTTAGAAACTGGACTTTTCAGAACTTGGGGTGAAAGTGGGTGTCAATGAGGACAGGGCCTTCATTCTGGGGTGCCTTCTCAGCCTTCCTGCTAGGGGTAGGTACTGGTGTGTCTCACTCCTATAGTGGTAGTTCATTCTCCGCCATGGGGAAGGGCCCTGTCCCAGGCCATCTGAATCACAGTCCTTGGGGGTAGAGCTGATGAGGCCTGGGCATTATGGTCTTTAAAAGCTCATCAAAAAGTCTAACTGTCAGCCAGGCCTGGAACCACTGGCCTGGAACCTCAGCTCAGCCATAAAAAAAAAAAAAAACAAGGACATTTAAGAAATGATTCACTGTCCTTGGCAGGAGCTGGTTTGAAACAGTACATGATGACTCTTGCAAACATCCTGGGACTGAGACACTGGGCAGAGAAGGTCCTGGGCTCTCTGGAGAAGAGGAAGCAGGGGCCCTGGGCACGCCCTCCCTCCCACAGGGACTCTGCACGCCGATCATCCTTGACCTTGGCTCTCGAGCCAGCCGGCCTCTGCAGCTCCCACTTGGTGGTCCTGATGGTGGCCTCGCTGTGCACCACCTGGGGGGCCCTCCCCGTCTGTAAGATCTCCAGGAGGGTGGACTTGCCCTGACGCGGCGGACCCACGATGATCATCTTCAACTGCTTGCACTTCTCTGCTTTCCGCAGCTGAGCACGCAGGTAAGACAGCATCGCTTTGGGGCCTGTGCAAAACCACAGCAGGGCAAAGGAGATGCTGCTGCTGACACAGAGCGGGGAGCACACTGACAGTTCTTGAGAAACAAAGTCCTGTCTGAAGGAACACCTTCCGTGTATTCTAATGGGATGAACTGAGAAGACTTTTGGGTCTATGGAGAGAAGGTGTGATACAGTTCACCCCAAAAGTGAAATCTAAAAGTCAGGGCTCTAAAGACAGCATCCTAGTTCCAGAGAACTTGGCAGCATCTTGCCAAACGTGGGAGCTGGAGGGAGGTTCCATGGGTCCCCAGGAGTGTCTACTCCAGGTCCTTAGCAACTAGACTTGAGCATCTTTCCCTGGGAGGGGGGCTTGCAATGCTGAGGAAGCCCTACCTTCTTTTCTGATCTCTGCAGGCACGTTGCTGATATTCAGATCTTCAATGTCCAACTGCCAGAGGTTGCCCAGCTGCCCCAGCTCAGGAGGGAGCTCTCGGAGGCTAGGATTGCTGAGGGCATACACACACCATGGGAGAACATAAATATGCCACAGGTGAACATACACACATCGCGGGAGAACACACACACACCACGGGAGCACACACACACCCCGTGGGAGAACACACACACACACCACAGGAGAACACACACACCCCGCAGGAGAACACACACACACACCACAGGAGAACACACACACCCCGTGGGAGAACACACACACACTGCGGAAGAACACACACACATTGCGGGAGAACACATACACACACATCACGGGAGAACACACACACCCCGTGGGAGAACACACACACACACATCGCGGGAGAACACACAGCTACACATTGCTGGAGAACACACACACTGCCCCCCCCACCCCGTGGGAGAACACACACATACAGCAGCCTGTCAGCCTCCAGGGCCTGTAGGGGCCACTGACAATCTGTACCCCAAACCAAATATCTTGGGCCCTGATTACAAGTGTTTCATTTAAATACTAATTCCAAAGCCTTTCCAAGTGGCCCTAGTGGTAAAGAACCTGCCTGCCAATGCAGGAGATTCAAGAAACGCAGGTTCAATCCCTGGGTTGGGAAGATCCCCTGGAGCAGGAAAAGGCAAGCCACTCCAGTGTTCTTGCCTAGAAAACTCCATGGACAGAGGAACCTGGTGGGCTACAGTCCATGGAGCCGCAAAGAATCAGACTGCAACTGAGCACGCATGGTTTTCCAAAGCCTTTTTCCCTGGGAAGCCAGCGGTACAACGGCAGCTCTGTCTTCTGCAAATCCCCATGGCTTAGAACAGGGTCCCCTCCCCCAACTTCCCCATCTCTTCGATTAATTACACTATCATAAAGATGATTACTACCTCTTCTAGACAAGGCAATGTAGCCTGAATTATTTTGCATACTGTCTGAATCCTTCGGCACTATTTGGCGGTAGGTACTCAGTGAATGAAAGGATGGATGATTGAGCCACTCTTTCCATTAAAAATGAGTGAAATAGCAAGGCAGACATCCTTGCATAGCTACCCCTCCCTCCCCCTCCCCTACCTCTTTGACTAAGCCTGGCTCTGAAAATCCAACTGCTGCTTCTCGGTATGTAGATAATGTCTCCCTGGCTCCCGTGTCCTTGGATGGTTCACACAAGGACATTCTGCTTCCTGGGCTGAAGGGCCGGTGCAGCAGTGCTGGCTGTGTACTTACTTCCCCAAGTAGAGTTCTGATAAGCTCTTCAATAGACAAACTGAGGGCGGGACTGCATCCAGGAGATTGTCGTTCAGACAAAGGACTTCCAAAGACTCACTTAGGAAGGCGGGAAATTCGAGTACACACACTGCAAAGAAATGGCGAAGCAGACCGTACATTGGAAGGTAATTCTGGGCCATGACAGCATGGAGGCCAGGTGGGTGCACACACTGGTACAGCCTCCAGAGGGCATTCTGCCAAATCTCTCAGAATGAGAGGCTCATCTCACCGACCCGGGGATTCCAATCCTAGGACACGGTCCTACGGACATCCTAGCATGTATGGTGAAGATGTGAGAACAAGGACACTCAGTGGCACAGTTTGCAGTAACAAAGGTAGAAGACAGCTTGTATATCCACCCACAAGGAGTTGGTTAAATGAATAATGGGATTCTATATAATTATTACAAAGCACAGGGTGGGTCTACATGTATGGGTATGAAGAGATACACAAGAGATACTGGTAAATCAAAAAAGCAAGGTGTGGAAGCAGGTATCTAGAAGCCTAAATTTGTGTACCATAAAACGTGTGCAGACATGTGACAAACTAGCCCTCCATGCACTTAGATATGTTATATGCATGTGTGCATAATTATGCATGCCATATGATGTTATGTGCATGTGCACACACTTTATGCATGCCATATGATGTTATGTGCATGTGCACACAACACAGATGCCTACCTGCTTACTTTTGTTACATGACGTTATGTGCACACACATATGGTATATGCATGCACACACATACCACACATGCACATTAATATGTACACGTTACATGTTACCAGCATGTGTATATACACTACAAATACACACATTACATGTGTTATAGTGCACATCAGACACAAATGCAATTGCTACCACAGACACGTGAAGTTGCATAGTTCTCTCTGGAGAAGGAGGTCACGGGTGTAACTAACTGAGCAGGACCCTATGGGGCTTTCCCAGAACAGTCCTCCCCAACCCCACGTCCTCTGCTCGCCTCTTGTCTGTAGAAAAACTGGGGCCTTCTAGGCTTCCCTAGCTCCAAAGAGTACTTTTCATCAGAGAAGTTGAGAAAGTACAGAAAGAAAGGAAAACAGCCAAGCAAGCCAAAATAATAATTCATCCATTAAACAAGTCAAGGAGCTTTAGTTCCTCCCCAAGGGCTATAGAGAATATTCTGAGCCATGAATATGTTGAGCTGTTTTGCAGAGTCTGAGACCCCCATCAGGTGGAAGCAGTTAACTGCGTGCTGTCCACAAGCACGTAGACCCCAGACCCGCTCGGAACCAGAAAGTTGACACTAACTCCCGACTGCCTCACCACCAGTCAGGTGAATGTCCGTGAGCTGCTCCCACCCCCACAATCCCCCTCCCTCACCCTGTCTTTAGAAACCTTTCCCTGAAAGCCTTTGGGGAGTTCAAGCCAGTGAGCACTAGCTGCCTGGACAGCTTGCTTGCCTAGACAGGCACCTGCAATAAACGCTGCACTTGCCTTCACCACAACCCAGTGTCGCTACGTGGTCTTTACTGGACACGAGTGAGTGGACCCGAGTTCGGTTTGGTAACACTGGAAGACTGAATATTCACTCCACACCCTTGGGTGCAGTTCAGAAATTTTGTTTACCATATATTACTTCTTCAATTGAAAAAAAGCCATTTAACCAAAAAAATAATAATGTGGACCTGGTTTTTATGCTTCCTAGGAACAAGTCAACTCTCTAGTACATTTAAGTGATTTCAGTAATTATGCTGGTTTTGAGGTTCCTATTAAAATCACATCAAATTTGCTGTTTCTACTGCATCAGAGTGTGTGAGTTAAGAAAGAATGTGGGGAAAGCCTGGAAACTGATAGGAATCAGAGGGTCGGATTGCAATAGAATCTCTGAAGCGCCTTCTCCTCTCTCCTGAGGCAGGGAGAATGGGGGCAGGTGAGCACCCCCCTGAGGGTCCCTTTCAGCTCAAATTCAAGATAAAACAACTGCCTCAAAGACCTCTCAGCCAGGTCTCTGCCAGACACACAAGATAGAGAAGCTGGAATTCTTTTGTGGGGCTGAAACGATGCCTCCGCTCTGGATCACAGCTCCTCCCTTAACTCCGGCTTTTCTTCACACATGTAGATGCAGTCTCAATGGTAACAGGGTAACCTGGCATCAGAGAATGTTCTGGGAGAGACGATAACAGAATACTGATATTGGTGCCTGGATAATTTGCCCAGCTAGTACCACATGAATGGGACTCAACACAGTGGCCCCTACAGAAATAATGTGCAACAGATTCTTAAGGACAGCTTTGTACTAATCCTTGTTCTATAAGAAAAATGTTCAAAAAAAAAATTTTTTTTTTAATGAAAAAGAATGATCAACTTCACCCTGCCCCAATTCACATGGAAAAAAAAAACATCAAGAAAGACCACTTTCTTCCCAGAGAACACGTTCTAAACACATGGTTTCTGTAATTTCCATATTTAGTTTCACCTTGGTATTTAAGAAGCCTCTTTAAGAAACAGACAGATGGAATAAGGGACTTGTCCTCTAAACAGAGACAACACCTGTCACAGACCTCTTGGCCCAGAATGGAAATGCTGAAAACCAGGCTGGGCAGAGAGCACAGCTTGAGGTATTTATGAACTGTAATTACTTATTCATACGTTATTTATGACTCAGCTGGTCTGAATTTTACTGTAAAAATGGCCATCCAAATTATTTTTGGACAAGACCACTGCGCCAATGTGACTACTTGAATGTACATAAGTCTACTTGGAGTTTTCTATCCATCTGCAAACAAGTAGAGATGATGCCTTATCCCAGGTCAACAGCCTGAGAGAACAACCCTCCTAGGAAAAGCATCTCTCCCTTTCACCCAGGCACGGGCTTCAACTCTTTAGATAAAATCGACAAAATCACAGGGCTCTTGTTGCGTGCAGAAAGCTCAGCGCCCCCACCCCTGCCAGGGAGCCTCCCGAGGGGTAGGTCCTCCCCAGCTCCAGCCACGCCCCTGCTGGCCACTGAGGGCCACTTTTCAGGGCACGGTGTGTGTTTCTGCCCCTCTGGGCCCCGTGTGCCTCTGGTCTTGCACTCTGGCGGTTTCATGAAAAAGCAGCTGGTCCCCCAGGGAGTGCTGGCCCACCTCCTAAGGCGCCGGCACGGTCTGCCCTTCTGGACTAGAGACACCCTCCTAGTCCACTCCAACCCCCAAGGCTTGGGCTGCCACAGTGGGAGTGCAGCCGAGGTCCACCAGCAGCCCTTCTCCTGCCCGTCAGCCTGTTTGGGCTTCCATGAGACAAAAAAATGCTTGCTTTTCCTTCCTTCCAAGTGAAATCCTCAGGTCTGGACTCAATTTCCAAAGTCCTAAGGCTCTTTGTTTTGAAAAGGATCACTTATGAAATTCCAAATTGCATTTCCCTAGTAGCGAGGTTCGAGGCCTTTCTGTTTCTTCCTGGGCCATCTGGACTTCCTTTCCTGTGAACTGTTTATATCCATTGCCCAGTTTCTGCCTATCGGGTTGACTTGAAAAAAAAAGTCAATTTGTAAGCCGTCTTTGTATATTAGGGACTTAAGCCAGTTTATGTTGCAACAATTTTTGTTGCAAATATTTCCTCTTGGTCCGTTTGCATTATGACTTTGCTTACGATGCCTTTTATTGAACAAAATTTTCCCATTTTTTACAATGCTAAAGATTTTGCTTTTAAAAAAATTACTCCTGGATTTCCCATCTAGCTTTTAAAGATCTGCCTGCACTCAAATTATATATTTACGCTTTTAAATGTTATTTTCTTTTTTCTTTCATGCTTCAAGCTTCATGGAGATATTTTGTAACTGATGTAAGGCGGGCACCTAGTGCTGTGTTTTCCCTTCTTTCAGCTGGACAAGCAGTTATATCAGCACTATTTATTAAAACAATAAAACATTCTTTTTCCCACTGAATGGAAATGCCACTTGTGTCATACTAAACTCCTATTTTTGGACTCTTCTCTGTTCCACTACGATACATTCTTTTTTCAATCATATACCATCATCAAAAAAGGGCAACAGGTAGGCCGACTGTTTAGTTCACCTCCTGTAAATGTGTCTTGGCCTCTGTGGCATTGCTTACTCCCACGTGGCACCACCTACACTTAAAAAGCAGTTGTCAATATAGATCAATCAAGCTGAAGAAAAAAGCTATATCACACCTAAAATAACCTAAATATCGGTTCCACTGTANAGGCCGACTGTTTAGTTCACCTCCTGTAAATGTGTCTTGGCCTCTGTGGCATTGCTTACTCCCACGTGGCACCACCTACACTTAAAAAGCAGTTGTCAATATAGATCGATCAAGCTGAAGAAAAAAGCTATATCACACTAAAATAACCTAAATATCGGTTCCACTGTACAGGATCCACAGGGATATATCTGTGAGTGTTGATGGCTTTAGAACTCCTGACTTTCAGATTAAAAAAGAGGGCTGGTGATTGAACGAGAGGGATAAGTCCACACCTCTCGCTGGACCTTACAGAAATGAGGAACTAAAAGAACTGTTTTCCTAGAAACGTTCTCTGCTGAACTGGCCTTGTCACGTGGCCAGTCCCAACCCTCTAGAAAAGGCCTGTTCCTGATGAGTCTGGAGGAGGGCCTCGAGCTGCTCTAGAGCCTCGGCGCAGCCAGGACAGCCTTCAGGACCCAGGACGGTGGTGCTTCCATGCGCGCCTCACAGGAGCCGCGGCCAGGAGGCAGGAGCGCGGGGCCCCCAGGCCCAGGGCCAGTGCTCGCAGAGCTGGCCTGGCTCTCCCGCTCAGCAGCCCCTGCCCACATCACTTAGCCCTGTGCTCAGACTGAGTCGGGTCCCCTCACATCCGTGAGTGGGGGCCCTGACCCCCAGCGCGGTGGCATTAGGAGACGCAGTCTTTGGAAGGTGACCGAGTTTAGATGAGCTCCCAAGGGTGGCCCCACGATGGTGTTACTGTCCTTATAAGAAGACATCAGTGGGCTCTCTCTGCTGTAGGAGGACAGAGCAAGAAGGCAGCTGCGTGCAGGCCAGGAGAGGGCCTTCAGCAGAAACTCACTGTGCACCCTGACCTTGGACTTCAGCCTCCAAAACTGAGAGAAAATATATTTCTGTTGGTTAAGCCACCCAGTCAGTGGTGCTTTGCTATGGAAGCTTGCATTGAAGACACTCCGGGAGGCTCAGTTTCCTCATTGGCAAGATGGAAAATCGCACCCCAAATCATGTTGTGATGGTTACAGAGAGACTGACGCAGGCAAGGTATCTAAGGCAGTTCTCACAGAGCAGGCCATCCATACACGGGAGCTGCTGGACTTCCTGGGCTGCAAACAGGAAAGGGGGCTTCGGGACAAAGACTGGCCATCTGTGTGACACCAGCCACGGGCACCATCAGGAGCCCGAATCAAGCACGGGCGTCTCTGGCATTCCACCGGGCACCGCAGGCGAGAGCCCACTGGAGCTGTTTCCCTGCAGGGCACCCCCACCCCAAGCCATCTCACCTCCCGGCGGCCACACACACACCTGCCTCCGTCCCTGAACGCTGGCGGCCTCTGGTGGTGAAAAAGGAAATGCGCTTTGTTTTAAGGATGTCTTCGTTTCTGTAGGGGAGAAACGTCCAGGTTTGAAGAAAGCAGGGCAAAGACATTTCTTCTCGGGCTGTGACTAAGCAATTGCACGCAGAAAGAAGGGAGAAAATACTCCAGCAGGGCGTTGGGCCCCTGCGGCCAATGTGTAAGCGTGGACAGCCACTGTCTGCTAACTACACCAGTTGTGCTCACAAGTCTTTTGGGAGAAAAAAACACAGAGAAGGTGACTGGTGGTTTCCACCCCTGAGCTTTTCCATCTCAGGCAGGGCAAGCCTGGCAAGAAGGCCCAGTCCAGGGGCTACTGCTTTTTTCTTCACTGGGGGAGCTTTCTTAGAGGGGAAAATCCCACTGATGCCGCAGTGGTGGCCCTAGGAAGCTGTCTTCCTAAGGAGACCTTGGAGGGCGCGTTTTATTCAGTCTACACATATTGGCTAGTGACTGGCAATCTGAACAGAAGGACAACTGAGGCTGATACAGGGAGAGTCTCCAGGAATCTTTAAAGATCGGCAATTGTAGGATACTCTGCTGGGCTGAACTGTGTCCCTCCCACTCACATGTTGAAGTCCTAACCCCCAGCATCTGAGGATGTGAGGTATTTGGAGACACGGCCTTTAAGCAGGCTTCCAGTTAAGATGAGGTCATGAACGCGGGCCTGGATCCAGTCTGCCTGGTGTCCTTACAAGAAGGGGCGATCAGGACACAGACGCCACCAGGGAGACCGACCAGGGCAGGACACGGGGTCAGCTGTCCGCGTGCCGAGCAGAGGCCCCGGGAGAAACCGACCCTGCCGCCGCCTCCCTCTCAGGCTTCCAGCTTCCGGAACTGGGGGAGATCCATGCCTATCGTTTCAGCCGCCCGGTCAACAGCACTTTGCCATGGCCGTCCAGCGAGCCCGCATGGATGCCATCCCACGGGTCTGCGACTGGGCTCACACACACATCTGAGAGCTCACCGGGGACAGAGACCCCTGCTTACTTGCCAAAGTGATTTCTGGAGAGATCCAGGGTTTTGAGCTGTCTGCAGGTCCACTTCTCTTGAGGTGGGAGTGCCACCAGCTGGTTTCCCTGCAGCTTCAAGAACATGAGGGCCTGGGGCAGAGGGAGAGAGGGCAAAGGTGATGTCAGACACCACAGGGGTGGGGGAACGGAAGGGAAACCAAACGGTTATAACCAATTCACTCTCACAGGGATTCCAACAGTGAGGGGCCTCACAGAGTCTTCAGACTCCTGACATCACAGCAGAAAGGGCAAATGGGACAGTTAATAGATCCTTACCTTCAGATCAAGGTGAGGAAATTATTCCAGAATGAAAGAAATGAATTGACACTTCTTAGAAGTGACGATTACTTGTGGACCCATCCCAGAAATAGCAGAAGAGTCTGAGGCCCTGGAGGCCACAGTGCCAGCACAAGAGGGGTGGGCAGAGCATGATGGCTCCCTGGGCTGGCCCAGGTGACACCCCGGACAGGGGTCGGGTAGCAGCAGCAACANAGGCTTCCAGCTTCCGGAACTGGGGGAGATCCATGCCTATCGTTTCAGCCGCCCGGTCAACAGCACTTTGCCATGGCCGTCCAGCGAGCCCGCATGGATGCCATCCCACGGGTCTGCGACTGGGCTCACACACACATCTGAGAGCTCACCGGGGACAGAGACCCCTGCTTACTTGCCAAAGTGATTTCTGGAGAGATCCAGGGTTTTGAGCTGTCTGCAGGTCCACTTCTCTTGAGGTGGGAGTGCCACCAGCTGGTTTCCCTGCAGCTTCAAGAACATGAGGGCCTGGGGCAGAGGGAGAGAGGGCAAAGGTGATGTCAGACACCACAGGGGTGGGGGAACGGAAGGGAAACCAAACGGTTATAACCAATTCACTCTCACAGGGATTCCAACAGTGAGGGGCCTCACAGAGTCTTCAGACTCCTGACATCACAGCAGAAAGGGCAAATGGGACAGTTAATAGATCCTTACCTTCAGATCAAGGTGAGGAAATTATTCCAGAATGAAAGAAATGAATTGACACTTCTTAGAAGTGACGATTACTTGTGGACCCATCCCAGAAATAGCAGAAGAGTCTGAGGCCCTGGAGGCCACAGTGCCAGCACAAGAGGGGTGGGCAGAGCATGATGGCTCCCTGGGCTGGCCCAGGTGACACCCTGGACAGGGGTCGGGTAGCAGCAGCAACTCCGAGGGTGACTGCCTGCGTCACAGAACCTCTGCCAGCTTGACATGGACTCCGGGGTGATGGAGAGTTCCCCACCCAGGCCTGGCTCTGCGTACAAAGTGGTGACTAGGCCTCATGCTGCGCTTTCAGAGGTTCCCACTGGGCACCAACGGGTGAATAGGACCCATGCTCTGCTTTCAGAGGTTCCCACTGGGCACCAAGCAGTGAACAGGACCCATGCTCTGCTTTCAGAGGTTCCCACTGGGCACCAAGCAGTGAACAGGACCCATGCTCTGCTTTCAGAGGTTCCCACCAGAGCAGGAAAGACAGACAGGTCTGGGAACAGCCCTGCTGGGACACACACAGCCAGGGCTCTGGCACAGGGCGTTTCCTGAGTTCACGCCCAGCAATTCCAGTTCTTCCGCTTCCGGGCAGGGAGCAGGGACGCGACAGCAGTGCCGCCTGAGCCTCGTGCACCAGCCGGGAAGGAACAGAGCCACAGAAGGTCCAAGGGGCTGTGCTTACTGTCAACAGTAAAGAAAATTCTGGAAATAAAAACCCATCATCCCACTTCCTCCCAGAGCTGTTGTCATTTTGCGCATTTCCTCTCAATCTTTGCACACAACCGTGCATGATCTTGATGGTTAAACTTTTCTTTCAACTTATTTTTTCTTTGTCTCAAAAGCTCTGAAGAAGTACATAGAACTGCAGTGTGGAGTGGTTTTCTTACAAGAGCTGAAAATGAGAAATAAGGCGCTATTACTTGACTTACATCAAGCTGGAAAAGTCCCAGGGGAACTTCTTTCAGTGCGTTTTCTGAGAAGTCCACATCCTTCAGGTGGTTTTTCCAAAACACAGCCATTTTGTCTGGAAGAGACTCCAGGGCATTTTTGGATGCTTTGCAACATTTCTAGGAGTATGACAATAAAGAGAATTAATCAGCTTTTTAAAGGCAGGGGTTTCTATGAGAAAGGCTTTCCAAATTTAATGTTAAAAATAAGACCGTTACAAAAAAACTCTGTAATAAATACAATTCAGCTAATTAAGAGGCTACAGACTATTCCTGGGCTTCCCTAATGACTCAGCGATAAAGAACTCACTCCAATATTCTTGCCAGGAAGTCTTCATGGACAGAAGAGCCTGGTGGGCTACAGTCCATGGGGTTGAAAAGAGTCAGACTCGACTGAAGCGACTGAGCATACAGGTATGCAGACTATCCTTGCCCTGTTTTCCTGTCCTGCTCCAAGGAATGGGTGGAAGAGGCTTCCGGGGGAGACCAAGGCGCCTCGTGGTCTTTTCCCTTCCCCAGGACGCCTGGCCCATTGTCCGTGAAAATAATGGGACAATTCGGGACAGTGTTCTGAAGAGGAGCCTACACCCCACACACATATATATATTTAAGCTAGAAATATTAATAATCAATTCAGTTCAGTTCAGTTGCTCAGTCGTGTCCGACTCTTTGCGACCCCATGAATCGCAGCACGCCAGGCCTCCCTGTCCATCATCAACTCCCGGAGTTCACTCAGATTCATGTCCATCGAGTCAGTGATGCCATCCAGCCATCTCATCCTCTGTCGTCCCCTTCTCCTCCTGCCCCCAATCCCTCCCAGCATCAGAGTCTTTTCCAATGAGTCAACTTTAGGAATGGAGAATTTCCTATTTGCTGTTAAAAATAACAGCAAGAAAACACAAATATACTTTATGCTGCCCCATCCGTTTTAACAAGCAAACTTGCCAAGAAACAAAGCCACCATTTGAAGGGGAGTGCTATGCATGCAGACTTCGCCTTCTCTCCTTCATTCTTATTTTATGGTTGTCCTAAGGGAATGGCCTCACGTTTCTGGACAGAACTTGACCCGGGCCATTCCATTTCCAAGCTGTAGCAGTGGAAAGTCTTATAGGTGCTATGTTGCCAATCTCAAACCCAAAGCCGGGGGGACCGGCTCTCAGGTGAGTTACCTGCCTGAGACCCTCAGCTGCAAGATGCTGAGTGACAGACACGTTCATCTATAACATGGGGCAACTCTGCACACCGAGGGGAGGAGCACGGTGCACCCTCAGCTCTGTGGGACTGACTGCTCCCTTCACGGTTTCTGGCAAGTTACTAACCAAAGGGCAAGCCCAGGCATCTGGAAATGCCTTCAGGTTATTTCTGGAGACGTTTAGACAACTGAGCGATTTGAAAGAATGGAGGAAAAGTGCAGGGAGTTCTGTCAGTTTGTTGTCAGAAACATCAAGCTCCTGTAGCTTCCGTAAACCAATCCAGTTCGTGGCTAGGAGAAAATACAGAGAGGATTAATTGGTAAAAAACATCCCAATCAAGAAGAAAATGACAAAGTATATCAGGTTACTGACGACGAAACATACCACTCTCTTCTTCAAACAATTTTTCCAAATAGTTTTTTGAAGCCGTCAGTTTTTGAAGTTTTGAGAGATGCAGGAATCCTGGTGGGAGGTGGGACAACTTGTTGCTGGAAATGTCAATTTCGAGTAGCCTGTAGTTGGGAAAGAAGGAAGCCAAGGCATCAGAAGCCAGCCGTGGTTACGCATTTCTCTGGGAACATGTTTCTCTTTCTCCTGGCACAAGGATAAGGAACGTGCACTGAAACCGATATGACTTTTGTTAATTGTGTTACTATCACTATGTCGTGTGTAGAAAAAGACCAGAGCTCTCTTTGGTGGGTCCGGGTCTCATGGACCAGTAGGGATGTAACCTTTTTCATGTATGTGATAACAGAACAAGCTGGTGTCCTGAAACTACTGGAAGTCCAGAGAGCAGTGCTTTGTAACCTTTGGACTCTCGACTCTGCCCGGTTAAGGACCCCCCATTCCATGGCACTTAATTTTTTTGTATGGGGCTTCTTTCCCACGAGTTACTGCTGACCCTATGCTCTTATCAACCTTCTTTCCTCACTTCGCTTAGAGCCTTAAGCTTTTGAAATCAGCTCATGTCCCATACGGAACAAGGGCTTACAGGCATGATCATCAGTACATCAGGGAAGGGAAGGTCCTTCCCCTCCCTGTGCAGCCTCAGTGGGGGGCTTGGGTGTCTTCCCAAGGCCTCCCAGAAAAGGAGACGGGAGCTGCCCACACTGTCAGACCATGGCCAGAGTCCCGTGCAGTTAACTGCTTCTTGGAGGCCCTGCTCACTTTCCTTGAGATGTAGGCCAAAAGCTGGGGTGTCTGGGCCCCATGGCTTCCACCAGCCCCCTTCCTCTGATGCCTGCCTGCAGGACCAAGACTGGGCATCGTGGGCTGGCAGGCCTGCATGGCTGCAAAGAGTAGTGGACACGTGGGCCAGACAAACCACCCTGGCAGAACTCTCTGTGTTCACGTGGACAGCAGGCCAGGACCTTCTGCCCAAGAACTTGCTAAAGGCACGCACAAACTTCCTTCTCTCATTTTAGCTGAAAATCTGTTTTCCAAAGCACCGGCTACAATCAGGCAGCACGACCGCAGGAAGCAGGTGCTGCAGGCACGGGGTGTGGGGGCAGCCGGGCTCACATGGCGAGGCCCCCCACCGGGGCCACGGGGCAGGAGCCCACCTGGAACAGATGATTTCATCTGATGATTGCACGCTGGGCAGCTCCCCCAGGTGGTTGTCTGAGAGGTTCAGCTTCCGGAGGTTGATGAGGCCCCAGGGGACGACCGAGGGGAGGGATGCCAGGCAGTTGGCAGAAAGATCCAGCTCTGTGATCTGGCAGGAGATGTCGATGAGCCAGTCCAGATCCACCCAGGGCAGCTTGAGGTGGGACCATTTCACACGAAGAGCCTGGGTGTTGGAGAAATGGGCAAAGCACACGCCAGTGGTAAACCCAGGGCTCACGCAGACTTGGAATAAAGCAATGGTTTATCCAAGTGTGAGTCTGTCTGCTCGTCTCAGCGGAGTCCTGAGAGATCGGGAGCACTGGGAACACGCCGTCACTTGGGGGCACCTGTATCCTCAAGGGGATCTTTGCAGACACAGCAATGCGCTCTCCAGACTCGAGAGGGGGCACGCGGGCTTTGCGTCACCTCTGAGAGGGCTGATCACAGCCAGGCGGGACACACAGCAGGATTAGCCCCTGCTCTGTGCAGAAGAGGCCACCCCCACTTGGAGGACCCTCCCCAGCCTGCAGAAGAAGGCGGAGACCCAAACCTGGGTCTTCTTCCTTCAGGTCACTCTTCCCCGTGATTAGGGCAAGAAGTGCCTGTGCGTGTTCACACCACGCGGGGTGCTTTGTGCATGCACCGCTTCCAGAGTGAGCGACAACACAGAGGCAACGGCCAGACACCACATGGGAAAAAGAGGACTTGGACCCATAGCCTGCAGCAGCCTACCAGGACACCAACGACCCCCTCATCTAAACTGGAAGCGGCGACAAAGCTAGGGGAGCGGTTACTTCTCCGTCGAGTCCCGGATGTTTGGGGCAGCTGTTACAGAAGTTACCCTGTAGCTTCCTGGACTGTTACTAGGCGGTGCAGTGAGTCAGGGGTGGGGCCTGGTATTGGGCATTTCCTGCAAGCTCCCGGGTGATGCCAGAGCTGCTGGTCTAAGGAACACACTCTGGAAAGGAAGAGACTGAATGTGATCTAGAGTTTGACTCATTCTATTGAAAGAAATAAAGTATAAATTATATGATCCTTTCAGGTGAGAAGGGTTCTCTAGCCTTAGGCTAAGACAACTGCTGTGACTAATTAGGGAAAGTCAAACATGCTTCCCCAACCAGTTATGAAGGATGCCCCCTTCTAGGTCACCACTGCCAGCTTTCCCACCAACCACCACCAGACAGGGCACACCTGACGGCTTGCCCTTGTCCGTGATAAAGCCTCTCCACTCCTCTGACAAACGGCGAGTGACAGTGGCTGACTCGCTACCGAAAGCGCTGAATAAATCTTTGCTTTTCTCATTTGGTTGGGTCAGAAAGGCCAGCAGCTTGCTGGCACATGGTGGTAAGTGGGATCTGGTGAAGTATTCACGAGCAGGGCTGTGCTCTTCTTGATCATCCAAGAATGTGGGGCTCACTGAGGTTTCTGGGGAAAGGAAATTGGTTCTTTTGGCTAGTTTCTCTAAAGCAGCTGGAAATCCGTATCAGAAAAATTGGAGAAACAAGAATTAGTGCTTCACTAAAGGAAAAACATTGCAACTGGGAAAGATACCAATAATGTGAGGTAAGTTCGCTTTCAAAATTGGCAGCAGTAAGCTCCCTTATCTGGTCACAAGGTGGCGTGTGCGCCCTGTCTTTCGCTCCTTGGCTAACTTGCCAGGGCTGGAAATGCTGGGTCTGCTGTTCTTCTCAAAGCTCTGGGTTTTGAAGCAAGGAGATGGGGGCTCTGTCTCTCTCTACCCACCTCGATGGAGAGAGGCGGTGGTATACTGGATTTCAGGTCAAGAGAATGGCGTTTTAGTCTCAGATTTATTTTAGACAAGTCAAGCTTGAGCTGTAGGCCTGTTTTATTATTATTATTATTATTGTTTCCCCCCATAATTATGTATCTTGAAAAATTTCAAAACTGCAGAAAGGCTTAACCAGTTCAATGCATATCCATTCATAGACACTTCATCTAGATTCACCAACTGTTAATATGTTGCCACATTTCTTTTTCTTCTTTTTCCCTCCACACACACACTTTTCATTTTTTGCTGAGTCATCTGAAAGTAACCATGGCACTTCATTCACACCAACGTTATCTTGGAAGAAATGAAATCAGTACAACGTTATCAGACCCATACTCCATGTTCAAATATTCCGGATATGTCTTTTATAACTATTCTGCATCTTGATCCAGGATCTCATCAAAAATCATACACTGCATTTAGTTGTCACGTCTCTTTACCTTTCTTGAATCTAGAAGAATCCTCATGCCTTTTGCTGTCCTTTTAAACTTTGGCATGTAAGTTTTCAAGTCATTCTAGTTGTTTTGTAGAATATCCCATAATCTGAATTTTGTTTCCTAATGTTTAGATTCAAGTTAAACATTTTTGGCAAAAATCTCAATGTTCATTCCTACTAACTGAACACCACAAGAGGGCTCCTGATGCCATGTTGTTTCACTAATGGTAATGCCAAGTCGGATCCCTTTGTTAAGGGATCTGTCCTTTGTAATGCCACATTTTCTGTGTTTGTGTGTGTGTGAGCACGCTCAGTTGTTTCCGACTCTTTGGACCCCATGGACTGGAGCCCGCCAGGCTCCTCTGTCCATTGAATTTCCAAGGCAAGAATACTGAAGATCCTCCTCCAGGGGATCTTCCCAACCCAGGGATCGACTCCGAGTCTCTCGCATCTCCTCCACTGGCAGGCAGACTCTTTACCTCCATGACACAAAGTCACACTGTACTCTCTGTGATGAGCAAGCTGAGAGGGTGATATTCTGAGACTAGGGAGTGTTTTCTGTTGCTACACCAGTTCATCCTGTGGTGTTAGCAGCCATTGTTGATCCAAGGCGTCCAGATCGCAGTCTGACCCTCTCCACTCTGCACGGACCTGTATGGCCATTCAGGTCACCTGAACTGATACGGCAGTCAANTGTTTTCTGTTGCTACACCAGTTCATCCTGTGGTGTTAGCAGCCATTGTTGATCCAAGGCGTCCAGATCGCAGTCTGACCCTCTCCACTCTGCACGGACCTGTATGGCCATTCAGGTCACCTGAACTGATACGGCAGTCAAACGCAAAGTGAAAAGGAGACTGGGTTTGCTTTTAAATAACAAAACTTAGCTGTCGATTGAAAGTTTTATAAATAAAACTCTGTAAGGGCCATCAAAAATAAATAAAACAACAGGCGTAACTCAGGTGGTTATGGTGAGATGAACCAATTACGACACAAATCAGACATCCTTGGGGAACCAGCTGAGACTTTGTGTCTCAACAATGGCAACCTTCCTCCTGCATCTCCTCTGTCAGCCTCTCTGATCCTGGAGCTGCAGCCTAGAACTGCATAAGGAGCAGGGACTCTGCCCTGGGGACTGGAGCCCTGGGTTTGCCTAACTCACCCCATGTGGGGCCTTGGGCAAGCTGAGTGAGGGTGAGCACTTTTTCAGGCACTGTCAGGCTCAACTCCCTTTTTAGGAAACCGCCTATGGACTCCCTACTGCGCTGTCAGCCCGAGGGTCGCCTCCATCTCCTCTGCCCCAGGAGGCAGTGCGGCCTTCCAGAAGCTGGACTGCATGCATCTCCAGGGCTAGGCCTCGTGTAACCACCTCTGAAGCTCAGCACTCTAGCATGCAGCAGACACTCAAGAAATGTTTGTGTGCTGAAAAGAGTCAAGCCACTGCGATCCATCTACTACCAACAATCCATCTACTGCCGCCTCTAGCCATATCCACCACTCTAAACTATCAAGGTCTGCCTCCCCCACTGCAGTCTGTCTGCAGAGAACACCTCAACGCCTGCCCCGGACAGCCCCACACCTCCACAATCTGCCCCAAACACTCCCCAAATTTCCGGCCCACTGTTTCTCCCAAGACCTCTGCCCACTCTCTGGGTTCCTTTTAGTAGATGGCTTGTGGGGTTAATAATTTGTTCTTGGTAGAAGGTAGAAGAAACCGGGGAACAGGCCAACTCCTAGAACTGAGGATTCAAGACTAAAGGAAAACTTCCAACTAAACCCCAGAAACTCAGTTCAGTTCAGTTGGCCAATCGTATTCAACTCTTTGCAATCCCATGGACTGCAGCACACCAGGCTTCCCTGTCCATCACCAACTCCTGGAGCTTACTCAAACTCATGTNATTCCATCACCTCCACTAGCTTTGTTCATAGTGATGCTTCCTAAGGCCCACTTGACTTTGCATTCTAGGCTGTCTGGCTCTAGGTGAGTGGTCTCACACCATCATGATTATCTGAGTCATGAAGATCTTTTTTGTACAGTTCTTCTGTGTATTCTTGGCACCAGAAACTACCTGTTCATAAATGAACCACAGGACTCAGAAAGTGAACCCAACACTAGAATTCATAGAAAGGTTGTGGGGCCAAGGGATCGTGGCCTTGCTGTCGGCAACCAACTGACCAACCTGCCAAAGGGCCACCAGGGTTCTCTGGAGCTGTTGGAAACACTAGGATGATGGGCCGGAGCCAAGAGAGTCCTGTACAAGTTTACAGGTGAGAGAGGTCGCTTTTGATCCTGGGTTTCACAGGGTTACTCAGGGACTCCAGATTCTGCAGGCAGTCTGGCCTCTGCCTTTCCACTCTGTCCTGCCACCACGACAAAGAGGACGGGGTGCTCCCTGGTCCGTTTTCTTTCTCCTGGAGTTCACAGCCCTCATCCTTTGAGTCGTCTAAAGCCTCCTGAACCTGCAAGTCCTTCAGCGAGGGTCTGTGTTATGGCCCCCAGTTAGGCAACAAGAATGCCATCCTGCCTCAGAGTCAGCACTTACTTGAGCACTGCCAAGTGCAGGCCAGCCTGCCAGGCACTGTGGTTGAAGATCTGGATGCTGCAGATGGAACCAAGGCCCAGGGAGTTTATGGCTCAGAGGAAGAGCTGTGTGTACTGACCATGCATCTAGACAGCCTAACTCACCAGTTTCTTGGTTTTCATGGACTAAGAGCAAATGATGTTAACCACAAAGCCAGGAACAAACACCCGTGGGGAAGCCTCTCTGCTTCTAATTGGGGGTACTATTTATCAGAAGTAAATCATCAATAAGAAGCGAGTGGCTGTGTGTGGCACTCAGTAAACCAGACATGAGGAAGGGGAGGAAGCAGATCCTCCCAGTTCCTAAAACTGAGCTTCTTCTAGGTCTAATGCCCACCAGAGTTTCTGCAGGGCTGAAATTTGTGAAACTCAAGCTCAAGCCCTGAGAGAAGCAGTAAAAAGCAGAAGTCTGAAAGCATGATGCCACAGACGCACTCAGAATTCAGACATGCTTGTAAAAAGACTTTTGGGCTGGATGGTGGCTGGAAAAGCATGTAGTTCTCCGATTAGTCTGAGAACTTTCACCTTCAAAAGTTACTTTCCTTTTGGTGCACAAACATTACAGGGTGTGCAAGTATTTCCAAAGCGGAAGTGAGGAAGAAGGAAGGAAAAAGGATACATAGAAACATAACTGGGCCACCCCCATTACTTATTTGTGTTTAGTGTAGACAGGACCACAATAAACCAGGTTCTGAGGGAGATAACCTAGCAAATGTATCATTAAATCCATACACGCTGAACTGCGAAGTCAAAGATAGCTGGCTGTAGAGATCCCAAAATTCAACAGCACCATGGTTAAGGCCACATCACCCTGGAAGAAGCAGACAGACAAACTGCTATGCTGGTTCTTAAGCATCAGTGCTTTCAATTCTGGACCAAAGAAAAGGAAGTACTGATCTCCAGGAGGCAATGAAGGTGACTTAAGAAACTTGTTTTCCAAGGCCGTGATGGTAACTATGACCAGTTTAAGGAAGACCAGAACACTAGGCTCAGTACAGAGAATGATGTTTGGGAGGACCTCTGCATAAGAAGGTCTTGTCCTGTGATGGAAGCTGTGGTCCAGGAAGGCAATTGCCTGCCTTTATACACCACTGCTTAAAGCTTCCATAGGTAAACGTCCCAGAGACTGTATCCAAGACTGAGAGCACGCCCTCTTTCATGCTTTTATGGTGTCACAACTCTTAGGGTTGAAGAATATAATGGTTTACGAAGGGCTGAAATTGATAATGCTTTTAAGCTGGCTTTAACCTAAAGAGCTGAGGGGCTGGCAACTGGGCCCTGAGCAGACACAGAGAACCCTGCTCCAGTGCTGGGAGGACGTGCCTCTGCAATCTTGAGCACAGCCCCACCACAGCAAGCTCCAATGCTGCCCCCTTCTCAGGTCTCTGTGGAACCCACAAAGCAGAATCTGCATCCCTTCTCCTCATATTCTCATCTCACTGTCCCTTGAGGGAACAGACGGGAACTCAGTGACAGCAAGGCATGACACAAAAATGGCAGCCAGTGCAGTCAGTCTTTTCAGTCAAGATACATGAGTTAAAGTGGGGGAGAAATGCACAGAGTGCTCTAAAATGTATCCGTGGACCCTTAGACTACACAGGGCTTCCCTAGTGGCTCAGATGGTAAGCAACCCACCTGCAATGCGGGAGACCTGGGTTTGATCCCTGGGTCAGGAAGATCCCCTGGAGGAGGAAATGGCAACCCACTCTAATACCCTTACCTGGAAAATCCCACGGACAGAGGAGCCTGGTAGGCTACAGTCCATGGGGTCCCAAAGAGTCAGACACGACTGAGAGACTTCACTTTCTTTCTTTGGACTACATAGAACCTAAGACTTCCTTTTTGTGAGTAAGCACATTCCTGGGTGGTGGTTTTTTGTAAGACAAGAACTACCTTCTGACTGCAAAGTAGTCAGGGCACCAGACAGCTGAAGGAGTGCAAATCCCACGGGTGTAATCAGAAAGGAAGAGACTCACAAAAAGGTCTGAAGAACGAGCCGAAAGAAACCTAAGAATGAAGGTGCCCAGGGCAGCAGAGTCAGCAAACCCTAGGCCTCCCGAGTAACGTCAGTGACTGCAGAAGGGGGTCTGTGTGTGGAGGCCAACAAGTTAGCGGTAAATTTCAAGCCTGCAAGTGTCTTCTGGAGCCCAGACTGTCAGAGGAAGCTCTGAGTGACAGGGAGTCAGCTGGATCAGCATGCTGGAGACAGCAGTTCTAGCTCAGTCTCCCTGTGCAGGTGAGGGCCATGGCAAGTGAGGACGGACCGCACCCCCAGCCACGGCCTGGAGAACCCTCTGTGCAAGGCTCCGGAGCACCTGCTCAAGTCCGCGCACCTGGCAGGGACAGGCTCTCAGGATGGAGGGGGCATTAAAAGTGGAAGGAGGAGCAGGAGCCTGGACGTGACTGGCTATCTGCCTGTGCGTGTGAGACCACCACAGAGGCGGCCTAGGCCAAGGGCAGTGGAGTAACAGCCACGGGATGGTGTCGTGGGTGGAGCTGAGTCCTGGCAAAAGATATGCTTCTTTTCAGGTACCTGAAAATAAGCTTGTTTGAGTTTATTTGAAAACAGGGTCTTTATGGAGGTAATCANCCTCTGTCCATGGGATTTTCCAGGCAATAATACTGGAGTGGATTGCCATTTCCTTCTCCAGGGGATCTTTCCACCCCAGGGATCGAACCCGGGTCTCCTGCATTGTAGACAGACGCTTTACCGTCTGAGCCATAGGGTCTACTCAACCATAATTTGATGCAATTAGATTCTGGAAACTAAAGGAAAAATTCTGTTATATAAGTTTCCAGTAATAATTGCCCCTCCTTACTCCCATTTTAGCATACCCATAAACACTAAAAAATAGCCTGCAAATCTGAGGAGAATCAAATAATAATGACAGATTGAGATGTACATATGACCAGGAATTAGTGTTTATTTAAATTATTTATTGAAATATAGTTGCTGTAAACGTTATATCAATTACAAGTGTAGAATATAGTGGTTTTCAACTTTTAAATATTATACTCCATTTATAGTTACTATAAAATATTGGCTATATTCCCTGTGTTGTACAACATATGCTTGTAGCTTATTTTATATCTAATAGCTTGTACTTCCTTACCCCTATATTGCCCCTTCCTTCCTTCTTCTCCCCACTAGTAACCTCTAGTTTGTTTTCTACACCTGTGAGTCTGCTGCTTTTTTGTTATATTTACTGGTTTATTTTCGATTCCATATATAAATGATATCATATAGTATCTTTCTTTGTCTGACTTATTTCACTTAGCATATATCAGAGAAGGCAATGGCACTGCACTCCAGTCCTCTTGTCTGGAAAATCCCATGGATGGAGGAGCCTGGTAGGCTGCAGTCCATGGGGTTGCTAAGAGTTGGGCACAACTGAGCGACTTCACTTTCACTTTTCATTTTCATGCATTGGAGAAGGAAATGGCTACCGACTCCAGTATTCTTGGCCTGGAGAATCCCAGGGACNCCCGTGGGGAAGCCTCTCTGCTTCTAATTGGGGGTACTATTTATCAGAAGTAAATCATCAATAAGAAGCGAGTGGCTGTGTGTGGCACTCAGTAAACCAGACATGAGGAAGGGGAGGAAGCAGATCCTCCCAGTTCCTAAAACTGAGCTTCTTCTAGGTCTAATGCCCACCAGAGTTTTTGCAGGGCTGAAATTTGTGAAACTCAAGCTCAAGCCCTGAGAGAAGCAGTAAAAAGCAGAAGTCTGAAAGCATGATGCCACAGACGCACTCAGAATTCAGACATGCTTGTAAAAAGACTTTTGGGCTGGATGGTGGCTGGAAAAGCATGTAGTTCTCCGATTAGTCTGAGAACTTTCACCTTCAAAAGTTACTTTCCTTTTGGTGCACAAACATTACAGGGTGTGCAAGTATTTCCAAAGCGGAAGTGAGGAAGAAGGAAGGAAAAAGGATACATAGAAACATAACTGGGCCACCCCCATTACTTATTTGTGTTTAGTGTAGACAGGACCACAATAAACCAGGTTCTGAGGGAGATAACCTAGCAAATGTATCATTAAATCCATACACGCTGAACTGCGAAGTCAAAGATAGCTGGCTGTAGAGATCCCAAAATTCAACAGCACCATGGTTAAGGCCACATCACCCTGGAAGAAGCAGACAGACAAACTGCTATGCTGGTTCTTAAGCATCAGTGCTTTCAATTCTGGACCAAAGAAAAGGAAGTACTGATCTCCAGGAGGCAATGAAGGTGGCTTAAGAAACTTGTTTTCCAAGGCCGTGATGGTAACTATGACCAGTTTAAGGAAGACCAGAACACTAGGCTCAGTACAGAGAATGATGTTTGGGAGGACCTCTGCATAAGAAGGTCTTGTCCTGTGATGGAAGCTGTGGTCCAGGAAGGCAATTGCCTGCCTTTATACACCACTGCTTAAAGCTTCCATAGGTAAACGTCCCAGAGACTGTATCCAAGACTGAGAGCACGCCCTCTTTCATGCTTTTATGGTGTCACAACTCTTAGGGTTGAAGAATATAATGGTTTACGAAGGGCTGAAATTGATAATGCTTTTAAGCTGGCTTTAACCTAAAGAGCTGAGGGGCTGGCAACTGGGCCCTGAGCAGACACAGAGAACCCTGCTCCAGTGCTGGGAGGACGTGCCTCTGCAATCTTGAGCACAGCCCCACCACAGCAAGCTCCAATGCTGCCCCCTTCTCAGGTCTCTGTGGAACCCACAAAGCAGAATCTGCATCCCTTCTCCTCATATTCTCATCTCACTGTCCCTTGAGGGAACAGACGGGAACTCAGTGACAGCAAGGCATGACACAAAAATGGCAGCCAGTGCAGTCAGTCTTTTCAGTCAAGATACATGAGTTAAAGTGGGGGAGAAATGCACAGAGTGCTCTAAAATGTATCCGTGGACCCTTAGACTACACAGGGCTTCCCTAGTGGCTCAGATGGTAAGCAACCCACCTGCAATGCGGGAGACCTGGGTTTGATCCCTGGGTCAGGAAGATCCCCTGGAGGAGGAAATGGCAACCCACTCTAATACCCTTACCTGGAAAATCCCATGGACAGAGGAGCCTGGTAGGCTACAGTCCATGGGGTCCCAAAGAGTCAGACACGACTGAGAGACTTCACTTTCTTTCTTTGGACTACATAGAACCTAAGACTTCCTTTTTGTGAGTAAGCACATTCCTGGGTGGTGGTTTTTTGTAAGACAAGAACTACCTTCTGACTGCAAAGTAGTCAGGGCACCAGACAGCTGAAGGAGTGCAAATCCCACGGGTGTAATCAGAAAGGAAGAGACTCACAAAAAGGTCTGAAGAACGAGCCGAAAGAAACCTAAGAATGAAGGTGCCCAGGGCAGCAGAGTCAGCAAACCCTAGGCCTCCCGAGTAACGTCAGTGACTGCAGAAGGGGGTCTGTGTGTGGAGGCCAACAAGTTAGCGGTAAATTTCAAGCCTGCAAGTGTCTTCTGGAGCCCAGACTGTCAGAGGAAGCTCTGAGTGACAGGGAGTCAGCTGGATCAGCATGCTGGAGACAGCAGTTCTAGCTCAGTCTCCCTGTGCAGGTGAGGGCCATGGCAAGTGAGGACGGACCGCGCCCCCAGCCACGGCCTGGAGAACCCTCCGTGCAAGGCTCCGGAGCACCTGCTCAAGTCCGCGCACCTGGCAGGGACAGGCTCTCAGGATGGAGGGGGCATTAAAAGTGGAAGGAGGAGCAGGAGCCTGGACGTGACTGGCTATCTGCCTGTGCGTGTGAGACCACCACGGAGGCAGCCTAGGCCAAGGGCAGTGGAGTAACAGCCACGGGATGGTGTCGTGGGTGGAGCTGAGTCCCGGCAAAAGATATGCTTCTTTTCAGGTACCTGAAAATAAGCTTGTTTGAGTTTATTTGGAAACAGGGTCTTTATAGAGGTAATCAAGTTAAAATGAGGTCACTAGGGTGGGCCCTAGTGTGACTGGTGTACTTATGGAAAGGGGAGGTGAGACACAAAGGTGGACACGTGCAGAGAAAAGAAGAGAAGTCAGGGTGGGGGGGCGGCATGAGACTGGAGTGATGGGTCTCCAGGAAAGGAACACCAAGGACTGCCAGCAGCCACTGGATGCGAGGAAGTGGCGGGGAAGGGTCTTCCGCCGGAGCTGTGACAAGGAGCACAGGCCCTGCCAACACCCTGAGTCAGATGTGCAGCCTTCAGAACTTGCGACAATACACTCCTGCTATTCTAAGCCAACTCCTGTTTGTGCCTTTGTTACAGTAGCACTGATACAGAAGGTAACAAGACCTGAGAATCCAGAACATTTCATCAACAGAAGCCCACAGATTAAGAAAGGAAATGAAATAAGCAGAGATTCTTGAAAGCCACGGGGATGCCTCTTGAGATAAGTAGATTAGAAACACAATAAAAATGTAGGGGAAAGGACAGTGAAACCACTTATTAATTTAGGGAAAAGCCTAGGAGGACTCTATGATGAAAAAAGAGAAATTTGAAAATGACCTGAGGATAATAAAGGGGGTAAGGGAAAGGAGAAGAAAAGAGAAAGGGGAGGATAGCCTTCCTTCTAAACTCAGAACAAAAATTAATTAAATGACTCAGTTAATAAATTAAATGACTTAGTGAGAGGGGAAAAAAAATGAAATCAGTTCTGAAAAAAGCCTTCCTGCTAAAAATATTGTAAATGTCAGAATTAGTGGTGGTTAGCCGCCAACAAAATTTCAGACAAAGGAAAAAAAAGGGAAACATAACCAAGCAAGCCAGATCAATGCAAAATGTAAGCACAAAAATAACTTATAAACAATCCTGCAGTGGCATTTTAAACAGTCAACACGGAACAGTCTGTTGCCTAGTAGGGCACACTCAAACCTGAACCCTGTAGGAGAACCTTCTGTAAGTTGAGCTGTGATGGCATAATACCTTCCTGGTAACTTTTGCAAGGCATACACAGAACTTTTTCAAATGACCCTCATAGTAACCTTGTAAGCTCAGGCACAATTTGCACATTAACAGCCTCAGTGAAGAAATTTGTTTGAAGGTAAGAGAACCAGGATCACAGTTCATATCAGGAGCCTAATGTTCTCTTCCCACTGACTGTGTTCAGTCACAAGGCCATGAAATAGCTGACACGATTTCAAAGGCATTAGGAGAGGTGCCTCAATGATGATAAAGCCCCAAAATACATCATGCTAAATCTCTGGGTTCCAACCCAGGACAAATTCATAAAAAACAAACTCATGAAAATTTTAGAAAAATATTAGCAGAATATGATAGGTCTCATATGCAAAAAAATGGAGAATTATAAAATTACACATTATAATAAGAATGGGAGTAGGGGCCAAGACATCAAACTCTTTTCTCAAATCAGTATGAACGTGCACATAAACTGATAGCATTCTGAGTAACAAACAAAAGTAAAAGGAAAAAAGGGAAAAGGCAAGCCTCCTGCATATCTTATCATTGGACAAAGGCAAAGTAAAGGTAGAAATCAATGATGAAAGCAGAATCAAAAGGTATCCAATTATTTGGACACTAAAAATGTCCTTTCAAATAATGCTTGTGTAGGAGCAAAAACAGCTTCCCTGGTGGCTCAGATGGTAAAGAATCTGCCTGCAAAGCAGGAGACCCGGGTTCCATTCCTGGGTGGGGAAGACCCCCTGGAGAAGGGATTGGCAGCCCATTCCAGTATTCTTGCCTGGAGAATCCCGTGGACAGAGGAGCCTGGTGGGCTACAGTCCATGGGATTGCAAAGAGCTGGACACGACTGAACAAATAATACCATCACAGGAGAGAAAAACCAGTTCATAAGAGTGGAATGTATTTTTAGACCAACAAAAGCATCACAAGTAATGGGGACAAAAACTCTGATAACAGTTACCAAAAGGAAAAAGTAAAGCATCACAAACTAGCCCTGCCCTGCTTAGAATGGAAAGCTAAAAGAAAGTGGGGAAATCAAATTAGACTAAAAATAGAAAAAACAAAATAAAAACAAGGAAGTTGCTAAATAAAACCAATTTTAGAATAATTTGAAAATATAAAGTTGATAATCAATGACTCAATTAAAAATAAATGTACCTTAATAATCTAAGAATAAAATGACAATCTATCAACCACTGGAAAATAATGTCTAAGTTATGGGAGATGTCCTCAGCCAGAGCTAAAAAAACAAATAATGATGTTGAAATGTAAGATTTACTTCTAAAATAAAAAGTTCTCAAAGTGACACAGTAAGAAAAAACAAAATAATGTATATGAGACAAACAAGGAAAATAACTAAAGGATCACTCTCCAAAGGCTCCTAATTCAATACAGCTCTTTTTCAATCCAGTGTTTCAAAGAACTAATTGTCTCTGTGTTACATACATGGTTCCTTAACAGAAGACTCACTTCATTTTATGAGTAAAACCAATTACTCTGCAAGAGCCATTAAAATTCTAAGTCAACTACACGTACACCTACGGATGCAAAAACTGTAACAAAATTTTCTCTAATGGAAATCAACAACTGCACTCAAAGGTTTCAGTTCTCCAACAAAGCAGGATCTATACCAAAAAAAAGAGCACAGTGGTGACTTCTGGAAAGTGGTCTTCTTCGAATCATCTAGATGCCAGAACATATTAAAACTTATCACTTTTTCTTCACTAAAATTCTCAAAAATAGGTAAATAAGGTCTGCTTTTAAATCAGCATTGTGCTTTTTTCCCTGTAGTATTTCGGTCATTCCTTTTAAAAACAGGAAATATACCCCCAAAAAATCTTCCTTCCAACTTAAGAATTTTGCCAATAGCAATCCGAGAGAAAGAAAAAAAGCAAGAAATAAAAATACTATCTTTGCAATTACTACCCTATTCAAGTTGCTGTTTGAGAGAACTCTGTTTCCTCAATTTTTAAATAAAGACAATTTCTACCTCAAAGATTTGTACAGATGATTAAAGTAGAATGTTTTCCAAAGTACTTTGTTCGCCATGAAGTCCTGTGTAAACAGAAGGTTACTACATGTGTAAAAATTTATCCATCCATCCATTTACCTGTCCATCCATGCATCCGTCCGGGGAGCCCATCCATCCGACCACCCACCCACCTATGGTCCATCCATCCATCTAAGCAGCCATCTTCTCCCCCTGTTCCAGGCCCTACACTGAGGGGCCAATACAGGCTGAGCAAATCCTTGCTTTGGAGAAGCTTCCGGTTAAATGGGGGAATTGACATTAAACAAGAATATCAGCCAAACAGACAACCCCAAACTTTAAGTGCTATGAATAAAAGGGCAGGGAGCTCTAGAAGAAGGAAGAGGGACGTGACCCGGCCCGTGGGCTAGGGGAGCCCTTCCCGGGGCTGGGGCTGAGGGTGTGGAGCGCGGGCAGGGTCCTGTCCCCGCTGGGCTGTGCCCGCCTCTGGCAAGGTGCGCGCTGCAGCTCCCCCGCTGCTGGGTGGTGGGGGTTTCTCCTACTTTCTTATAAATAGCCGTGCTCTGAGCAGTGCAGTTGTGGCAACTGCTTTTTTTCCCCTTTTGAGTTATGTCCTGGAGGTATCTTTCAGAAAGGAAATACCGAATTCAGAGCTGTTCTCTGGGAGAAAAGCACTTTATAGCTTTTGTCACATGATGCCAATTACTTTCCACACATATGGAACCAATTTATATCGCCAGCAGCAAGGCTTTGGTGACCCTTTCTCTTTGACGCTGCCAAGTGTCTTAGCATGTATATTTATTTTTGTGAGTTTAACAGGTATGTGACAGCATTTTCGAGTTATTTTAATTTTTATTCCTGTAGTTTCCAATAAAGTTGTATGTGTTTCCATGCCATGATTTACTGTCTGTGTTTTCTCTTATGTAAATTAACCATTCATTTCTCTGAACTTCTTACCCAAGGCCATTTGTAAGCAATATGACCATGGCTCTGGCTTGGGCACTGCAGAGTACTAAGCATCTAACAGCTGATCTATAAACACGGACTGAATTAAACTCAATTATCAATTGACATATTCTTGTATCAGTTACTTCTTTTGGATTTCAGTGTCTGTCAGTTCTTTTTTCTCAAGTATCTTCTAATGTTTTTCTTTTTAATATTTCTTTAAAAGTCATATTTTACTATATTAGTATACTAGAGTAAAAATATAGTACTATATTACTACATTTTACTATAATTAATTTTAATATATATCATTTATCTTATTTGTGACTATACATCTTGACATACCTTTAAAGTTTTGAAATGTAATCATTTTCTTTTATAACTGGAATAAATGTGCTTTTAAAATATATTCTAACGAGTTTCCAATGCTTAACTTTTACCTGTCTGGAATTAATTTGCATAATTATGAATGTACTTGTCTATGGCTGCCTGATGTGAAGAGACAACTCATTGGAAAAGACCATGATGCTGAAAAAGATTGAGAGCAGGAGAAGGGGGCAACAGAGGGTGAGAAGGGTAGATGGCATCACTGACTCAATGGACATGAGTTTGAGCAAACTCCAGGAGATAGTGAAGAACAGGGAAGCCTGGCGGGCTGCAGTCTATGGGGTTGCAAAGAGTCAGACGTGACTTAGGGACTGATATTCAATAGTTTCAGTGACATTTGATAGTGTTTCCTTTTCTTCTCTTATTCTTTCCTTATGTGTTTTCTAGTTTGTCACATATTCCAAATAATAGTATTTCTGTATCTCTATGAATCATTTTCTCCACTGTAAATTAAATGCAAGTGGTTTGCATAACTGCTGTTTGTGTATGTTTGATTATCCGTTAGGGACGCGCAGCGTGAACACCTGCCTGGAAGGTTACACGGTTCCCTGGCTCTCCTGTTCTCCTCTGCGACCCTCACTGTCTGTTCTCCAGTTCCAGGAAGCACTCACCGTGAGGACGGCATCCCAGTGGCAAGTTTATTCCATAGAGAAGGCCTGTGAACAGGGCATGAGGGTGGAGAAAGCTGTGGCATTCGGAAACTAGAGAAAAGAGACATGTGCAGGATCATCGGCTGAATTCCGGGGCACGGAAAAGCGGAGCTTACTTCAGAGGCCATGACCGTTCTGAGTTTGATCTCATATTTAGTAACGCTCACAGGGCAGGTGAGAGCTCCTCTCACACAAGCCAGTGGTGAAGAGGCAGAACCGCGCATATTCGGGTCACATCCCCCCCCCACCCCGTGCTNTCTTGATTCCAACTTGCGTTTCATCCAGCCCAGCATTTCTCATGATGCACTTTGCATATAAGTTAAATAAGCAGGGTGACAATATACAGCCTTGACGTATTCCTTTTCCTATTTGGAACCAGTCTGCTATTCCATCTCCAGTTCTAACTGTTGCTTCCTGACCTGCATACAGATTTCTCAAGAGGCAGGTCACGTGGTCTGGTATCCCCATCTCATTCAGAATTTTCCACAGTTTATTGTGATGCACACAGTCAAACGCTTTGGCATAGTCAAGAAAGCAGAAATAGATGTTTTTTCTGGCACACTCTTGGTTTTTCAATGATCTAGTGGATGTTGGCAATTTGATATCTGTTCCCTCTGCCTTTTCTAAAACCAGCTTGAACATCTGAAAGTTCACGGTTCACGTATTGCTGAAGCCTGGCTTGGAGAATTTTGAGCATTACTTTACTAGCATGTGAGATGAGTGCAGTTGTGTGGTAGTTTGAGCATTCTTTTACATTGCCTTTCTTTGGGATTGGAATGAAAACGGACCTTTTCCATCCTGTGGCCACTGCTGAGTTTTCCAAATTTGCTGGCATATTGAGGGCAGCACTTTCACAGCATCATCTTCCAGGATTTGAAATAGCTCAACTGGAATTCCATCACCTCCAGTAGCTTTGTTTGTAGTGATGCTTTCTAAGTCCCAATTGACTTCACATTCCAAGATGTCTGGCTCTAGGTGAGTGATTACTGACTCAACAGACATGAATTTGAGCAAACTCTGGAAGATAGTGAAGGATAGGGAAGCCTGGCGTGCTTCAGTCCATGGGTTCACATACAGTCAGACACAACTTAGTGACTGAAAAACAACAACACATCATTGCATATTGCCTATAATGAATTACTAATGTAAGATAATAATGATAAGGGAAATGAAGTGTATGGAATATGAGGACTCTATTATCTTCATAACTTTTCTGTTATATAAATGTAAAATGCTTCTAGAAAATAAGTCTATTAGCAGCTGGATGGTAGGGGAGTTTGAGGGAGAATGGTTACAGGCATAGTTAAGACTGATTTCCTTTTCTGTTTACCTATAACTATCACAGTGTTATTACTTGGTTATACTTCAATTTAAAATAAAATGTTTAAAGATAAAAATAAAAGAAAAAGCTAAACTTGCATCTTCATAAAACAATAATCTGCTTTAGAGAGAGACCATTTCTCATTCAAATTTGTAACTCTCAAACATCCAGTACGTGTCCAATAAATGTTGACTAAATTGAAAAAAGTTAATAGAAGTTTTTTTTTTTTAGTTTTTAAAAATCTTTATTTTGTATTGGAGTATAGACAATTAACAATATTGTGATAATTTCAGGTGGACAACAAAGGGAATCTGCCATATATACATGTAACAATTCTTCCCCAAACTCTCTTCCCATCTGTCTGCCATGTAACTTTGAGCAGAGTTCCCTGTGCTACAACAGGTCCTTATTGGTTATCCCTTTTTAGTGTTTACAGGTTAATTGCANCTCACAGTTCTCAGGTAAGACCCTGACACCAAACCCCAGGCCTAACTGGGGCAAGGATGCGCCCCAGAAGCCTTACTTCCCCCAGCCCCAGCGGCCCTCGGTCAGCTGCTCACGGCGGCCTGAGCAGAGCTGAGCAGCCGGCCCTGTGGCGGAGATGCCCCTCCAAGTGCCCGCATGTGCGTCCTCGGACCCTCCAGACTGCCCTGATGCCTCAGAAGGGCAGCCTCAGCTCCCCAGGGCAGCTAGGTCCTTTGTGTTCGGGCACAGACACCAGCATCTGGATGGCCAGCCACCAGGAAGGTACAGGGTGCATCATAAGCCAGAGCTGATCCAAAGTGCCAGCAGTAATAATGACAGTGTCAGGGGGAGAAGGCAATGGCACCCCACTCCAGTGCTCTTGCCTGGAAAATCCCACGGGCGGGGGAGCCTGGGAGGCTGCAGTCCATGGGGTCGCTAAGAGTCAGACATGACTAAGCGACATCACTTTCACATTTCACTTTCATGCATTGGAGAAGGAAATGGCAACCCACTCCAGTGTTCTTGCCTGGAGAATCTCAGCGATGGGGGAACCTGGTGGGCTGCTGTCTATGGGGTCACACAGAGTCGGACACGACTGAAGCGACTTAGCAGCAGCACCAGCAGTAGGTATAATGAATGATCCTCTCTTTAGGTTCACTATCAGATCTGACATCATTAGAGACTTCTAAAGAAAATTAGTAAGTTCCCAATTGGGTAGTTTCAAAAATTTCAGTCCTAATCCACCTACTCCAGCACTCAGATCAGCCTAGCAAGCCCTCCAGCCCAGCCTTCTCACTGCTAAATGGGACAAATACCGCGCCAAGTCCAGGCCCTGCCTTGGCCTCCTGGCATCTGTTTCTTTCTGGCCATGCCAACACCAAAGTGTTATTTCTCATGGCAACAAAGCAAACACTGACAGGATGGTCACCACGAACACAGGCCAGCTCATTAGACATCCAGGCAAGGGTTTGGGCGACTTTCCAGAGGGGCACCCGGGAGCTAGGAACGATTTTGGTCAGGTCTGATTTGGCTTCGCTTTTGCTCTTTGAAAAATGCATCCAGACCATGTGATACAGGCTCCTAGACTTTCCTTTCCAAACACCATCAAAACCTAACTGCCCGCTGACAGTGGAAAATCAACATGGGCTTCTCGGCCGTTCCTGGTTGCCGGCAGAGACAGATTCTGGCAGCCTGAGAACTAGGCTGGGCCTGACACAGAGGTGTGGGGAACCTCAACCAACCATGGCTTCCACAGAGGCAGAAATTACGCTAAAAATACCAACTGGCTGGTGGAGAAGGCAGAGCACAAAAGCAGAAGGAAACAAGATGACGGGTTTAGCAAGGTCGCTGCCATGAATGGCCAGGAAGACAGGGAGTTTTCAGGCTGTGTACACATGGCAGGCAAGTACCCTTTTGATGCCAAAGCCTTAGTCCAATATTCTAAACCCCAAATGCCAGTTCAATCCCCCTGCACACCTGGGAAGGTCAGGGTGCTTACCTCTGGCTCCCGAGCCGTCATTCCTGAGGCTGGACCCCCCCACGCTAACTTCCTCTCTTCTGCTGGCAGCACAGAAGGAAAGTGCTGTCACAGGTCAGCGATCCGAGCAGCCAAACGCACCTAATGCAAGGTGCTTGAGTGCGAAAGTCACTTGAATAATAATAATAATAAAAACGCTACCCTCTTTGGGGAAGCCCAAAGAGTCCTATGACTCAGGCTGTACTGTAATTTCATTTTCTCTTCCGATGCTACCCAGGAGAGCCAAGGAGAAGAAAAGCAACAGTGTCCTGTTTTTGCGTTCTCATTTACAGAATGCAATAATCACGTGCATGCTCTATCCCTACCCTGGCAAATTAGCAGGAATTACTGGTTGAAAATATCACAGACACAGATCTCAACCATTTCTGCTTTTAACCTTAAACCAAAAAAAAAAAGAAGTCACCAGGTGCATGTTAGAGTCACTTCAGAAGTTTCTAAAAAACTACTGATTCAGGTCCCATCCTACAGATTCAGATTTAGGTAGTATACAACGTGGCCTTCCCATTGTGATTTTTAAAAGCCACCAGGGACTCCAATTACAGAAAAGTGCAAGAACCAGTGATTTACATGAAAGACCTATGGGGTACACTGCAGGGATCGTGAAATGAGAAAATCTCCAAGTTACAAAGATTCAGATTCTGGTCTCAGCATCACTGTTTAATATTTTCTGTTCTCAGACAAGTAACAGAATGTCTCTAAACCTCAATATTTTCATCTGGTAAACAAATTCTATTTCTTGCCATTCTTACTGAAGTGTTATATGGTTCAAATATGATAAGAAAGTGCTGGGAAAAGCACTAAACGCTATCCACATGTAAGGGTTAGATGATCATCATTTCCTTTTGCAACATGAAGCTGATGTTTAAGGCTTATTGAGACTTATTATGTGCCAGGCCTTGGGCTAAGTGCACAGCTGGCTTCCAAGGTAGATACTATAACTACCTCTGTTTATAACCGAGATCAGCCAAGGCACAGAGAGGTAAGAAGGTGTGGAAAACAGAATATCAGTGTTCTCTAGAAACTCGCAAATCAGAAATGATTAGAAAAAGGTAAAAAGAGACCTCCCTGGTGGTCCAGTAGCTAAGACGCTGAGTTCCCAATGCAGGGGGCCTGGGTTCCATTCCTGGTCAGGGAACTAGATCCCACATGCCACAAATAAGGACCAAAGATCTCGCGAGTCACAACTAACACCTTCAGCAGCCAAATAAACAAGTAAATAAATACTAAGAAAAGAAACAGGTAAAAAGTAAATGTTGCTGTTCAGTCGCTGGGTCACGTCTGACTCTTTGTGACCCCATGATCTGTAGCACACCAGGCTCCTGTGTCCTCCACTATCTCCCAGTTTGCTAAAATTCATGTCCAATGAGTCAGTGATGCTGTCTAACTATTTTATCCTCTGCCACACCCTTCTTCTCCTGCCTTCAATCTTTCCCAGCATTGGGGGCTCTTCTCATCAGGTGGCCAAAGTATTGGAGTTTCAGCTTCAGCATCAGTCTTTCCAATGAATATTCAGAGTTGATTTCCTTTAGGACTGACTGGTTTGATTTCCTTGTAGTCAAAGGGATTCTCAAGAGTCTTCTCCAGCACCACAATTTGAAAGCATCAATTATTTGGCACTCAGCCTTCCTTATGGTCCAACTTTCACATCTGTACATGACTACTGGAAAAACCATAACTTTGACTATATGGACTTTTGTAAGCAAAGTGATGTCTGTACTTTTTTCCCCTTTCTTTCTTTCTCTCTCTCTCTCTCTCTGTATATATATACACACATGTATACACACATATATATACATATATACACATATATACAAGCTGGAATCAAGATTGCTAGATGAAATACCAATAACCTCAGATATGCAGATGAAAGTGAAGTGAAAGTGAAAGTCACTCAGTCATGTCGGACTATTTGTGACCCCATGGATTATACAGTTCATGGAATTCTCTAGGCCAGAATACTAGAGTGAGTAGCCCTTCCTTCTCCAGGGGATCTTCCCAACCCAGGGGTCAAACCCAGGTCTCTTGCATTACAGGCAAATTCTTTACCATCTGAACCACCAGGGAAGCCCAAGAATCCTGGAGTAGGTAGCTTATCCCTTCTCCAGCAGAGCTTCCTGACCCAGGAATTGAACTGGGGTCTCCTACATTACAGGTGGATTCTTTACCAACTAAGCTATCAGGGAAGCCCTAATGGCAGAAAGTGAAGAGGAACTAAAGAGCCTCTTAATGAAGGTCAAAGAGGAGAGTGAAAAAGCTGACTTAAAACTCAACATTAAAAAAACTAAGATCATGGCATCTGGTTCTATCACTTCATGGTAAATAGATGGGGAAAAAATGGAAACAATGACAGACTTTATGTTCTTGGGCTCCTAAATCACTGTGGACATTGATTGCAGCTATGAAATTAAAAGATGCTTGCTCCTTAGAAGGAAAGTTATGACAAACTTAGAATATTAAGAAGCAGAGACATCACTTTGTTGACAAATGTCCATATGGTCAAAGCCAGACATGTATAGTTGTGAGAGTTGGACCATAAAGAAAGCTGAGCACCGAAAAATTGATGCTTTTGAACTGTGTTGCTGGAGAAGACTCCTGAGAGTCCCGTGGATAGTGAGATCAAACACATCAATCCTAAATGAAATCAATCCTGAATATTCATTGGAAGGACTGATCCTGAAGCTGAAGCTCCAACACCTTGGCCACCTGATATGAAGAGCTGACTCTGGAAAAGACCCTGATGCTGGGAAAGACTGAAGACAGAGGAGAAGGGGACAGCAGAGGATGAGATGGTTGAATGGCATCATTGACTCAATGGACTCAATGGACATAGGTTTGAGCACAGTCTGGGAGATAGTGGGGGACAGGGAGGCCTGGCATACTGCACAGTCGGATATGACTGAGTGAACAACAACAGGATAGTTGACTTACAATGTTTCAGGTACACAGCAAGGTGGTTCATGTATACATATACAACATATTATTTTTGAGATTATTTTCCATTATAGGTTATTACAAGATACTAAGTATAGTTCCCTGTGCTCTACAGTAAACCTTTGTTACTTGTTCTATATCTATTTTAACTTAGAAATCTAGCATTTTAGTCATACTAAGGCAAACAAGTAGAATCAAAATGTCATAAATTTTTTAGTTAGGCAAAAATTCATAAGTTTCCTAAAATATATATATTATACATACAATTTATATATATGTATACAAAAGTTTTTCTGCGATGCTTTATAAAGGCTTGAGAAAGAACATAAAAAAAGAAGAGATGGATAAATTGGAAAACATAAACTAAATGAAATGGGAGCAATGAATATGAAATAGAAAAAGTGAAACAAACTGGATAAAAGATCATCATAGTTTGTTTTTAAACATGGCTCCTCATTAGAGATATATCTGGCACTCTGGAGAAAAAAAGCAATACCTGGGCCTTTGTATTTTTCAAAAAATTCCAAGAAAATTCTGATATGAATCTGGGTTTTGAAAAGTGATTACAGGTTTTTCTATTAAATGGTAATTTTGGTGATACAGAATTCTGTTACTTTTCTGTTGACCAATCATGATACAATGGTATTTAACGAATAGTAGTTAATAATCACGATAGTAAAAGATGTTTATCAGTTTCACAGTCAATAGCCAGACAAAAAGTAAAAGATCATCATAACTGCAAGCCATATGGGAACATGACTAACCTAACAACATAAAATAATCACACACAGTTTGGGGGTGAGGGGTCAAGGAGAGTGACGTGGTCAGCAGAAATACATACATGCACGTTTTCATCCTCTCAGCCAGTCTGTCTTTTGGTTAGTGCATTTAATCCATTTACATTTAAGATAGTTATCGATATGAATGATCCTATTACCATTTTCTTAATTGTTTTGGGCTTATTTTCTGTAGGTCTTTTCCCTCTCCTGTGCTTCCTGCCTAAGGAAGTTCTTTCAGCATCTGTTGTAAAGTTGGTTTGGTGTTGCTGAATTCTCTTAAATTTTGCTTGTCTGTAAAGCTTTAGATTTCTCCATCAAATCTGAAGGGGAGTCTTGCTGGGTAGTCTTTCTTGGTTGCAGGTTCTTCCCTTTCCTCACTTTAAATATATCGTGCTATTCCCTTCTGGCTTGTAGAGTTTCTGTTGAGAAATCAACTGATAACCTGATGGGAGTTCCCTTGTATGCAATTTGTCATTTTCCCTTTGTTGCTTTTAATATTTATGTTAATCTTAAATTTTTGTCAGCTTGATTACCATGTTTCTCAGTGTGTTCCTCCTTGCGTTTCTCCTTCCTGGGACTCTGTGCTTCCTGGACTTGGCTATTTCCTTTCCCATGTTCAGGAAGTTTTCTTCAGCTATTGGTGGGCAATAGTCCTTGTGATCGCAAAGAGTCGGACACGACTTGGTGACTAACACTTACACTTTCACAGAGGTCTGTTATGCTGTCTTCATTCTCTTTCATTCTTTCTCCTATATTCTGTTCTGCGGCAGTGATTTCCACCATTCTGTCCTTCAGGTCACTTAACTGTTCTTCTGCCTCAGTTATTCTGTTATTGATTCCTTCTAGCTCATCTCTGTAAGTTCTTTAGCTCTTCTGGGTCTTTGGCAAACACTTCTTGCATCTTCTTCATTCTGTTTCTGAGATATGGATAACCTTCACTATCATTATTTGGAATTCTTTGTCTGAAAGGCTGCATACCTCCACCTCAGTTAGTTGATTTGGGGGAGGGGGAGGGTTATATTGTCCCTTCATCTGGGACATACATCATTCTATGCTATTTCATCCTGATTAACTTTCTGAAATGTGGTTTTGTTCTAGCTGCTGTGGGACTGTGGTTCTTGTTTCTTCTGTCTGCCCTCTGGTGCATGAAGCTAAGAGGCTTCTGTAGGCTCCTTGATGGGAGGGACAGGGTGGGAAAAACTGGGTCTTGCTCTAGTGGGCAGGGCCTTGCACAGTAAAGCTTTAATCCAATTATCTGCTGAAGGGCGGGGTTGACCACCATCCTTGTTAGTTGTTGGGCCTGGTGACCCAGCCCTGGGGTCTACAAACTCTATGGCAGAGTTAATGGGGACCTCCAAGAGCATTTGCTTCAAGGGGGGCCTTCCAGGCCTGCTGCTTCAGTGCCCCTGTCCCTGTGGTGAACCCCTCCTGACCTAGGAGACACCCCACCCCAGCAGGTAGTTTTGGTCCAGCCTCCTATATGGGTCATTTCTCCTTTCTTCTGGGTCTGGGTGCATGCAAGATTTTATTTTGCCCTCCAAGACTGGAGTCTCTGTTTCCCCCAGTTCTATGGCAATCCTGCAGTCAAGTCCCACTGGCCTTTAGTCATATTCCCTAGGGGTTCTCAGTCCCTTTGTTGGATCCCCAGGCTGGGAAGCCTGACACGGGCCTTAGAACCTTTACAGCAATGGGAGAACTTCGGTGTTGTTGTTCTCCAGTTTGTGGATCACCCATTCAGCAGGTATGGGGTTTGACTTTAACATGTTTGTGCCCCTTCTGCCATCTTGGTGTGACTTCTTCTTTGTCTTTGGACGTGGGGTATCCTTTTTTAGCGGGTTCCAGTATCCTCCTGTTGATGGTTGTTCAAAAGCTGGTTGCAATTTTGGTGCTCTTACAGGAGGAGATGAGCACACATCCTTCTACTCTACCATCTTGAACCAGAACTGATGTCTCTGCTTTTTAATACACTATCTAGAGTTGTCACAGCTTTCCTTCCAAGGAACAAGCATCTATTAATTTCATGGCTGCAGTCAATGTCCACAGTGATTTCTGAGCCCAAGAAAATAAAATCTGTCACTGTTTCCACTTTTTCCTCTTCTATTTGCCATGAAGTGAGGGGACTGGATGCCATGATCTTCGATTTTTGAATGCCGGGTTTCAAGCCAGCGTTTTAACTCTTATCTTTCACCTTCATTAAGAGATTCTTTAGTTCCTCTTCACCTTCTGCCATTAGAGCAGTATCATCTGCATATCTGAGGTTATTGATATTTCCTCCAGCAGTCTTGATTTCAGCTTGAGCTTCATCCAGCCCAGCATTTCGCACGATGTACTCTGTATATGTTAAATAAGTAGAGGAACAATATACAGCCTTGTCATAATCCTTTCCCAATTTTGAACCAGTCCATTGTTCCATGTCCGTTTCTAACTATTGCTTCGTGACCTGCATACAGATTTCTCAGGAGGCAGGTAAGGTGGTCTAGTACTCCCTTCTCTTTAAGAATTTTCCACAGTTTGCTGTGATCCACATAGTCAAGGACTTTAGCGAAATAGAAAAGAAATAGAAATGTATGTAATCAAAAAGGGGCTTCCCAGGTGGTGTTAGTGGTAAAGAACCCACCTGTCTATGCAGGAGGTATAAGAGACGAGGGTTCAATCCCTGAGTCGAGAAAATACCCTGGAGAAGGGCATGGCGACTCACTCCAGTATTCTTGTCTGGAGAATTCCATGGACAAAGGAGCCTGGCGGGCTACAGTCCATAGGTTTACAGTCAGACGTGATTGAAGGGACTTAGCACACATGCATAATCCAAAAGATGGAAGGCAAAAACCAATATGACGGGTCCTACAAAAATGTGAATTCGGTGTGTTCCTCTTTCAAAAGACATACTCTCGGTTGGGATTAAAAACTCAGCGCTGTTTACAAGAAATATACCAAAGACAGACAAAACTGAAAACACAGGCGGTCACCACAGGCACTGGGTCTGGTGCAGACTGCTCTGACTGTGCAGTAAGGCGCTGACCGAGCAGGCCTGGGGCTCCTCCCCGCCCAGCCTCAGGGCCAAGCCCGAGGTGGCAGCTTGGCATTGACTTTCCAGATCTTTCTCCTTTGTGCAGGTTAAAGTTCCTGTAAGGCTGTATTTGTCCTGTAAATCACTGCTTTCCTAAAGCCTCCTGTTCATGTAGCCTGATGACCGTTGTGGGGGTGGGGCTGCGTGAGGGGCTGCAGGCTTCCTGGAAGGAGGGGTTCTGACTGGCTGCCCTTCCTTCAGGCGTGGGGGCGGGGAAGCACCCAGAGAGCTTTCCTTTCTTTTCTTGTCTGCGTTTTAAAAAAAGTCTGGAGTTTTTTTTTTTCCTGTTGTCGTTTTTGTTTTTTTCTGTTTAAGTGGAGTGGAGGGTGGTGGAACGGAAAATTAAGTATTTACTGAAGCTTATACTTTGGTAAAAATGTGGGTGGGGGAAGGGCAGACATTTTTCTCACCTGCCTGTCATATGCCAAGTGCTTTTCCTTCTGGACTTGATGCTTTTGACTGAGATCATGTTTGACAGATGTAAATATTAGTGTCAAAATAGAAGCTAAGATGAAGTAACACTAATTAGTAGGTGTAGAATTTACTTCATATTACGTGTCATGACATAATTTTTGTGGCTTGGCTCAAGAGACAGTTTAAGAGCACATCCTCATTGATGCGACGTTACTGCTTTCTAACTCTGTCTACTTTGTGGCCTGTTGTGATGAAGAAAGTCGACCAAGTAAACTAGTATCAACAACTAAGTCTGGTAGATCTGGGAAAAATAGAAATAGGTCCCGAACCCAATCTTTGGTTAGCCAAATTTGTCCTGCATGAGATGGCACTGAAGATATATAGAAGCAAGTGGCTATTATCACACACTGAGAGCTGTAATGCACAATCCAGAAGAGGATGGAAAAGATACCCTTCAGTGCACTGCAGAGATGCTGCAGATCTCCAGGCAAGCCATGAGATTAGATGTACCTATAACAGAGGGAAAGCTGGAGAGAAAAATCGGTAAGCCTCATAAAGACATCATTGGTATCAGTTCTCAAAACTAAGGCTCTTTGGCCCAGGTGAAAAGTTTTTAATGAGTANAGAGATACTGCAGATCTCCAGGCAAGCCATGAGATTAGATGTACCTATAACAGAGGGAAAGCTGGAGAGAAAAATCGGTAAGCCTCATAAAGACATCATTGGTATCAGTTCTCAAAACTAAGGCTCTTTGGCCCAGGTGAAAAGTTTTTAATGAGTAAAATTTCATCTCTAAATAAAAAAGTGATACAGACCAAATTCATTGTAAATACTGGCAATCTATGGAAGTTCAGAAACTATAAACTCTGAAATGAAAGTTAACTTTCTAAAACCAAACTTAAAAGTAAATCTTTGGAAATCAGATAGTAGTCTTGAAACCATGGAAAATGCAAGTGTGATGGATAATAAAGCCCAGGCAGAGTCAGATGGAGAAATGTCTTCAGATAATGACTCATACCACTCTGATGAATTCCATACAAATTCTAAGTCTGATGAAGACAGGCAGCTAGCTAACTCTTCAGAGAGTGTAGGGACAGTAGACTATTTCTTCCTAAGTGGTATTGCTTCAGCACCTCAGTTAGGCAGAAGATCTTAGTTTACTAGAAGCACTGATACTAGCATTCATGTTCCTTCAGAGGTTACTATCGCTCATGAATGTGGGCTTGGAAAAGGCCATGAGTCTTCTTTGAAGAAAAGTCCTTCTGCTGACATCATATACACGTTGACTGGCTTTGCCAAGCCTGTGGATATTTGCTATCACAGATTTGGTCAAGATGCACANTCCTTCAGAGGTTACTATCGCTCATGAATGTGGGCTTGGAAAAGGCCATGAGTCTTCTTTGAAGAAAAGTCCTTCTGCTGACATCATATACACGTTGACTGGCTTTGCCAAGCCTGTGGATATTTGCTATCACAGATTTGGTCAAGATGCACAAAACAAAATGACCAAGCTATCAGAAACCAGATCTGTTTCTCAGCAGGATAGGAAGAAAGGAAATCAAATGACTAATCAAGCTTCTCATGAAGAAATTCAACTGAATCAATGGAAACAGATACCTTCTCCACCATCTCAATTAGATGTGTCTTTTTCTGCAACAGGGCCACAGTTTGTGTCAGTTGAAACTCAAAAGACCACCAGCTCCAAATCCAGCATGCTTGAACTTGAGACAGGGCTTCATGTAACTCTTTCTCCTTCAGAGAGCTGTAGCAATAGAGCAGTCTCTCCCTTTGCAAAGGTTTGAAGTTTCACAGAACAGGTTGATAACATTACCCAAGCTGGATTAACCCAGGGGATAAAATTTGCAGTGGCAAATGTTCAGAAGAGCCCTGTAGAACCTGAACTAGTTAAAGGAGTCCAACAAAATGAACTTAAAAATATATTTACACAATGCCAGACACGAGTAATTCAGATGTAGTTTTTAGTCACACAGTATCCTGTGGTTTTCATTTAATCCAAAAAAAAAAAGGTGTCACATAATCTGTACTGTCTTTGAATTTAAGTATCACAAACTCTAATTATGTTTATTTCGAAAGGTTCTAAAAGGAGACTAAACCTGAGCAGATTTCCAAATTATAGAGCTAGGACAATCGAAGTGCATCATCCTAGGATGTGTAGACTTAAGTAGCTTATACACTGTAGGGAGGTTTGTCTCTTGAAAAGTAATTCAGGAATAGATTACTTTGGGATATAATTATCTGAACGTTTTTTGGAGTGCGATAGGTGGGAAGAATGTATGAAATAGACACAAAGGGTGGACATGGATCCATTTAGGTAATTAGCATTTTTCATAATTTGCTTCTGTGCTTTTGCATAGTTTATTTCTGTGTGTTATCTCTAAAGGGAAATACTTGGTTTAGCAACTTTAAAGTGTTACTAGTATGGAGTAACTAGTATTTACATTTTAACATAAAAAACTATTGCTTTAGCTTTTGATGCTTAACCATTCCCTATAGAGTTAATTGAGGGCTAATGGCACTATATAGTCAAGAAATATATGCCCATTTGATCCTAACTTTCCCCACATCCTACTTAAACAAATTTAAAATATTGCTACCTTGTAAACCCCAAAGTCCAGGAGCATTAAGACTTGTCAGTCATAAAACTTGAGATGTCAGATATGAATATCAGAACCTATGAAGTTTGCTCTTTTCAGAATTATTTAGAATGTACACATATTAGATACTGGTATTGGCTGAAAGAAGTCTTCAAGTTGTAATTTTTTGCAGAAGGCAGTCCATCACATATTGTGTAAACTATCATAACTATTTAAAATTTAGTCTGAAGCACGATCGTGCTAAAACTTTAGGTTTTATGACTGTAACCTTGACCACATGGAACCAGGACCTCTTCTGTAAGCCCATCATTAAGAAAGTTGCCTATCTTATTCCAAACAAGTATTGGTTTATCTGGCACCTTTAGAGCCTTTTGCTATTGAAGTGATTCTCAGCTAAACATTATGTCTGTTGAAACTTTGACAAGTATATCTACTTTTGTAATTTATCAGTGTTATATCTTTTTTTGAAGTGTCAAATGCTGTGACTATGCAAAAAAAAAAATCATTATAATTTAAAGTGAAAAAAACACAATGCTGTTTATAAGAAATACACCTAAGACAAAGAAAAAACTGAATATAAATTCTGGGAAAGCTTATACNATTACTACTGTAGCCTTAGCTAACACCTCTACCATCCCACTTAATTACTATTTCTTTTTTGTGGTGAGAACATTTAAGATTTATTCTCTTAGAAACTTTCATGTATATAATACAGTGTTATTAGCTGTAATCACAGTGCTACACATTAGCTCTCCAGGACTTATTTATCGTATGGCTGAAGTGACCAACACTCCAGCTATATGACCAATATCTTCCCATATGCCCCACCCCTCAGGCCTTGTCAAACCATCTACTGTTTCCATGGTTTGGCATTTTTAGTTTCCACCTATAAGTAAAAACATACAGTGCTTATCTTTCTCTGTCTGACTTCTTTCACTTGGCATAATGTCCTCCAAGTGCATCCACATTGTTACAAATGGAACCATGCCCTTCTTTCTCAAGGTTGAAGACTAATCCGCTGTATGTAAACACCACCTCTTCCTTATCCATTCATCCACAGATAAAGAGTACTCACCACTTTTCCCGGACAACTGATGGGCAGGGCGCTTGCTTCAACAAAATACTTCCGGAGGAGATGTTTGCTGGGGTCAGGACTATCCAGTAGAATGTAGGAGCAGAAAAAGGCTCCATGCCGAATCAGGAATATGGCAATCTCTTCATTCCCTGCAGGACAGAAAGCAGAACGCTCAGGGCATTCGGGACGCAAAGTGTGCCACGGTTGTCCAGAAGGCCAGACACACACGTGAAACGAAAATGAAGAGGGCATGAACGTCTCTGTTGCCTCCTTTGACTCCACAGGTGCCCGTCAGTGAGAGCACTTTGGTGGGGCTTTGCCCTCTGCAGCGCCTCCGAGGAGAGTCGCGTTGGCTGTGGTTGGTCCCTGGCACTGAAATCCCGTCGCAGGAGGAAATCAGGGGATGGAAGAAAGACACAAATCTTTTGAAGAAGAAGCCAAGAACAGAGCTGCAAAACTCCACACAGGACGTTGGAGAGCAGAAGGCGAGTGTGAAGGGCAGGCCTGTGTCTCTACAGCACAAAGACTCTTGCGGGCGGCCTGACCGGGACCCACCTGACTTGATGGCCGCGTACAGCGGCAGGCGCACAATGACAGGGAACTCGTTCTTCCTGACTGCACAGCTCTCTGGGTCGGCCCCGTAGGTCAGGACCAGGAGCTTCACCACTGCCAGGTGCCCCTGCTGGCAGGCCAAGGCCAGCATCCAGTTCAAGAGCCGCTGGGGGCTGCAGGGACCTGCACGGATGACAGGACAGAGAGAGGGCGGCTGAAGGGACAGTCGTTCCTGCTCTGAAATCCCCTTCAGCCACAGCCCTGTTTCCAGCTGACAGTCGCTTATGTCCAGCTGACAGTGTCTATGGAACAGCCCCTCTGAACTGCATATGACATTTCCCCACATCACTATAAACCCACGTGCCCATCAAATAACACCCGCTGGGGAAAAGTAGCATTCAGAACAGCACATGCAGTGAGATCGTGATGAAAAACGTATGCGTGGAAATAAGACTAGAAGAATCACCTACCCTCAGAGCTGCAGAATTCTCTCCAGGTGGTAGGATGGTGAGATGGCCTTACTCTCTGCCTCATCCCCAGCCCTGACCACAGCCCTGGAGCAGCGTCACACACAGGGACACAGGTTTTGGAGACAGGTGACTTAGGATGAAAATATTTCAGCTGTGTCATCTGGGGCAAATTTCTTAGCCTCTCTGTGGCTCAGTTTACCCATAAGTAAAATGGGAAGAGGAACACCCTGCCTTCGAAGTTTAATGTGGGGATTAAATGACATTGTGTATGTCAAGTACTTGACTCAATAAACTGTCACAACATCTGACAAGTGCCTGATATAACTCATTGTGGTATGTCATGATGTTCTTAGAGTAACAACACTTTCTGCTTTCCCGAATTATCTGTAATATACATATACCACTTTCATAAGGTTAAAAATGCTTTGATGAAGAAACAGATCAGCCTAAAACTCAAGAGAACTGCTCCCTAAAAGAAGTGCCTACTGAACTCTAGGATGAAATGACACACTGAACGGACAGGGACAGCATGGGCCGAAATGTCACAGTATCTTCAAGTTCAAAATAATGCAAGGTCTTTTGGATCTGGCTGCCACGGAAAAATGATCTCATCCCTCACGTGGACACTTCCCAATTGCATCATAACACTCATTTCCAGAGGTGGAGCGTTCTCAGGAACCAAAGTGCTCTGGAGCCTGGAGAGAGTGCCTCTCTCTGTGTCATAGGAAATTGACCAGGAAATGCGGTGAGGTAGAGAAGGCAAGAATTAAAACACAAGGTACCTGGCATAATGTCTGGGGTGCAGCGGGTGCTAAATAAATATCCCTTCTTTGCCCTCAATTGATGACTAAAATGAGCAATTCAAAGGAGGAGGTACATGAGCAGAAAACAAATTACCCCTAACTCAGTTACAACCAGATATCCAGCTGTGAGAAATGCAGATGTCATGCTGCTAACTTCTGCTGAGGATGGAGTATGTCAGTCTCAGGAGGCAGGCCCTGTATTTCACAGTCATCATTTTAACATGAGGAGACCAAAGCTCAGGGACAGCTGGGAGCTTGCTGAAGGTCCGACAGTTGGTAAATGCAAGTCAAGCCTTAAGTTCTGCTTTACCCAAAACCAAAGGGTACTGTCTTAACCATACAAACCCCTGTATGTATTATTTGAGGCCCCAATCCAGCTCAAAGAGCCCCATTTTGGTTTCCATCTTTCTACCTCCTATTTCTCGTCAGCCCTGCTGAGCTACGAGACCAGGAATTACATAATGATGTCCTTCAAGTGATGTTCAAAATTACACTGTGATGTACCCACCCACCATGGACCTCTCATCCCTCTTCTTGGACCCACCCTGTTCTCCAGCTGTCTCTTACCTTACCTTACTCCTGACAAGGGCCACCCTCCCTACACGCTGGGAATTCCCAGAGGACAGACACCTTTCTGCCCATCTCTGCACCCCCACAGGGCTCAGCACAGTGCCCTGAACTCTTTCAGTCCCACTAGCTCTGTCCCGAGTTGAATTAAAGACAGGACACCCCAGGAGCTGCTGAAAACCATGCTCAGCTCCAACATACTCAGGTCCAGCCAAGCTCCCCACTCTGCAAAAGCAGGCACACCAGGCTCTTCCCTTGCTTCTTTGCCAAGTAGACACCTACTCAATCTGCAAAACCCAGTTGAGATGTCGACTCCTTCTGAAGACCCCAGCTTGCACGCAGACAAGACCATTCCTTGATATGTGGTCACAAACGACTGTGTAGACATTTCAAGCTCTGCATGGTTACACCACACAGTTACTCTTTTCTGCCTCAATTTCCTCTGCTGGACCAGGAGCTACTAAAGGGCTGGAACCACCTTTTTAAAAAGCCTCTGTGTCTTTCAGGTTCTGCACTGTGTCCAGTACTTGGCAAATGCTCAATAAATGTAAGCTGTCCAATGAGTGAGTCAGCTGGCATAGACTCTTTGGGGCAAGAACAGAGCTACTCTTGGAGATTCCTGAGGAGAAAGAATCAGCCACTGGCACCTCAGGGGCTCCTCTCTGTCTTCTTACCTTGCTTGACCCAATCTGTGTCTATGGGCCCTAACAGTGCCCTGATTTCTGTTCATAAACTCATTCTTCCTCCAGGCATATGAGGGGCATGCCAGCTTGGAACCAAATCTGAGCACAAATCTACCTCAAAGGACACAGTCAGACACTCCCTTAAAGGTAAAAAAAAAAAAAAAGTGAAAGTCATTCAGTCGTGTCTGACTCTTTGCAACCCCATGGACTATACAGCCCATGGAATTCTCCAGGCCAGAATACTGGAGTGGGTAGCCTTTCCCTTCTCCAGGGGATCTTCCCAACCCTGGAATCAAACACAGGTCTCCCACATTGCATGAAGATTCTTTACCAGCTGAGCTATAAGGGAAGCCCAAGAATACTGGAGCGGGTAGCCTACTCCTTCTCCAGAGGATCTTCCCGACTCAGGAATCAAACCGTGGTCTCCTGCATTGCAGGCAGATTCTTCACCAAGTGAACTATCAGGGAAGCCCTTAACAGTACTACTACATAATTTGTGTGTGTGTGGGGGGGTGGGCTGTGTGTGTGTGTGTCTCTGTGTGTGTGTGTGTGTGTGTGTCTGTGTGTGTGTCTGTGTGTGTGTGTCTGTCTGTGTGTCTGTGTTAGTTGCTCAGTCATGTCTNACTACTACATAATTTGTGTGTGTGTGTGGGGGGGTGGGCTGTGTGTGTGTGTGTGTGTCTCTGTGTGTGTGTGTGTGTCTGTGTGTGTCTGTGTGTGTGTGTCTGTCTGTGTGTCTGTGTGTCTGTGTTAGTTGCTCAGTCATGTCCGACCCGTTGCAACCCTATAGTCTGAAGCCCATCAGGCTCCTCTGTCTGTGGGATTTTCTAAGCAAGGATCCTGGAGTGGGCTGCCATTTCATAATTTGTGGGGTCCCATGTTAAACTTAAAATGGAGTCCCTTGTTTAAAAATTATTACAAATTTCAAGAGGGTAACTGCAGAGTGTAGTGGGCTTCCCAGGTGGCGCTAGTGGTAAAGAATATGTTTGCCAATGCAGGAGTCCTTAGAGACGTGGGTTTGATCCCTGGGTTGGGAAGATCCCTTGGAGGAGGGCATGGCAACCCACTCCAGTATTCTTGCCTGGAGAATCCCACAGACAGAGAAGCCTAGCAGACTACAGTCACAGGACTGCAAAGAGTTGGACACAACTGAAGTGACTTAACAGGCATGCTCACAAAACAAGTGTAGGGCCCTTCTAAGTACGGGGCCCTGTTTGACTGCATTGTCACATACCCATGAAGCTGGCCCGACTCCCTTGCAACATTCTAACTCCCAAAGACCACTGCTAAGACAATGTCTCAGCCTATAGCTGTAGCAATAACTGTATCAGATTCAAGGCCATTACAGGAAATCAGAGGAGACCAGGATGCCTGAGTCTACCAGAAGAAAAAATTACTTGTTATTAAGAAAGCAACATAGCAAGGAACATCCAGACAATGTAATATTATTCAGTGATAAAATATGTGTTTGTGTGTGTGTCTATGAGCTTTCAAGTCATGAAAAGACATGGAGGAAACTGGAATGCATACTGCTAAGTGAAAGCAGTCTATCTGAAAAGGCTTAACCATATGTCATTCTGGAAAAGGCAAAACTATGAAGACAGTAAAGAGATCAGTGGTTGCCGGGAGCTGAGAAAGAGAGGAACAGGTGGAACAGGAGAGCAGTGAAATTATTCTGCCCGATACAGTAATGGTCCATATATGTCATTACACATTTGTTAACAGTCAGAATATACAACCCTAGTACAACTATGAGCTCCCATTAGTAATAACGCATCAATATTGGTTCATTCGTCAATTTTAACAACTGTACCATTCTCATACAAAACATCAATAAAAGGGAAACTGTGGAGGGTGGTATATGAAAATTCTTGGTACTTGCTCAACAATTTTTCTTTAAACCTAAAACTGCTTTAAAGAATACCCCCAGATTTCTGGATCTAGATTGGTAAACAGTGTGAGGACATAAACATTTTGGAGTGCAGCACCCCCACCCCTGCCAATGTCTGTCTGGTTCCTAGGAAAAGAGGGTCCCTGAAGGACTTCCCTGGTGGAGTGGTTAAGAATCCGCCTTCCAATGCAGAGGATGCTGGTTCAGTCTCTGTATGGGGAACTAACCTCACATGCTGTGGGGCAGCTGAGCTGGTGTGCCACAGCTGGACAAAAGCTTGCGTGCAGCAACGGGGATCCTTCGTGCTGCGACCAAGACTCAATGAAGCCAAACAAATAAGGAAATGAGAATTTTTTCAAAAAGAGGGTCCCTGAGCAGGGGTGAAGAACTCACACGCTGGGACTTACATGGGAAAATGAGTGAAGTTGCTCAGTCGTGTCTGACTCTTTGCAACCCCATGGACGGAAGCCCACCAGGTTCCTCTGTCCATGGGATTTTCCAGGCAAGAGTACTGGAGTGGGTAGCCATTTCCTTCTCCAGGGGATCTTCCAGGGATCGAACTCGAGTCTTCCGTACTGCAGGTGGGTGCTTTACCATGTGAGCCACCAGGGAAGCAAAGCCTCTTTACCTGGCAAAGACTCGAGTAGCTCCTGAACGACATCAGTGTGCCCAAACTGCGCTGCCACCACGGCGGGGTTGTCATCGGTGGGCTCCGTCTGTAGCTCCACCAGCCTCTCAGTGAGAAGATACCGGACGGTCTCCAGGTCACCATGGGCTGCAGAGATACTCAGGAGCTGGCCCTGGTTAAAACAGAGCAGGGACAAGATGTCAGCAAGAAGAGCACTGTTGGGAACTGCCAAGAGAATCAACTCTAAAGGTTAACCAAGCCCACGGGCAAGTCTGGGACTGTGCTGCCCAGGACGGCAGGACCAGTCATGTGTGGCTGTTAAGGCTTGAAACATGGCTCATGCAAAGTGAGATGTGCTGAAAATGTAAAATCATATGTGATTTCAAAGTTCAGTTCAGTTGCTCAGTCGCATCTGACTCTCTGTGACCCTAAGCAGCATGCGGAGCTTCCCTGTCCATCACCAACTCCTGGAGCTTGCTCAAACTCATGTCCATTGAGTCAGTGATGCCATCCAACCATCTTTTCCTCTGTTGTCCCCTTCTCCTCCTACCTTCAGTCTTTTCCAGCATCAGGGTCTTTTCCAGGTGATTTCAAAGACTTACTACAAAAACGGTAAACTATCCTGTCAATATTTTCTGGGGCTCTAAAATCACAGTGGATACTGACTGCAGCAAAGAAAATTAAAACACACTTGTCCCTCAGAAGGAAAGCTATGACAAACCTAGACAATGTACTAAAAAGCAGAGACATATTTTGCTGACAATGGTCCATATAATCAAAGCTATGGCTTTTCCAGTTGTCATGTATGGATGTGAGAGCTGGACCATGAAGAAGGCTGAGCGCTGAAGAATTGATGCTTTCAAATTGTGGTGCTGGAAAAGACTCTTGAGAGTCCCTTTGACTGCAAAGAGATCAAACCAATCAATCCTAAAGGAAATCAGTCTCGAATAATCACTGGAAGGACTGATGATGTAGCTGGAGCTCCAATACTTTGGCCACCTGATGCAAAGAGCCAACTCATTGCAAAAGACCCTGATGCTGGAAAGATTGAAGGCAAAAGGAAAAGGAGGCAGCAGATGGTTAGATAACTTAGACAGTATCACCAACCCAAGAGATTTGAGTTTGAGCCAGCTCTGAGAGATAGTGAAGGACAGGGAAGCCTGGTGTGCTGCAGTCCATGGGGTTGCAAAGAGTCAGACACGACTTACTGACTGAAAAACAAAAACAATCTTGTCAATAATTTTTATATTGATTACATGTTGAAATGATAATCCTTAATATATTCTGCTTAAATAAAACAGAGAATTAAAGTTTACCTGTTTTGTGAAATTTGACCAATATCTGTGCTTTAGTTAACAATATTGTATCATAGGTTAATTTCCTATTTTCTTACAAGATGATATTTCTTTATATTTTCAGAATTGTATTA
>SJYV01036113.1:200726-239619 GCA_006410875.1 Neotragus pygmaeus
ATTGGAAAAGACTTTGGTGTTGGGAGGGATTGAGGGCAGGAGGAGAAGGGGACGACAGAGGATGAGATGGCTGGATGGCATCACTGACTCGATGGACATGAATCTGAGTGAACTCCAGAAGTTGGTGATGGACAGGGAGGCCTGGCGTGCTGCGATTCATGGGGTCGCAAAGAGTCCATCACGACTGAGCGACTGAACCAAACTGAACTGAAAATCACTGCAGATGGTGACTGCAGCCATGAAATTAAAAGACATTTGCTCCTTAGAAGAAAAGTTATGACCAACTTAGACAGCATATTAAAAAGCAGAGATATTACTTTGTCAAAAAAGGTCCTTCTAGTCAAAGCTATGGTTTTTCCAGGAGTCATGCATGGATGTGAGAGCTGGACTATAAAGAAAGCTGAGCACTGAAGAATTGATGCTTTTGAACTGTGGTGCTGGAGAAGGCCTTGAGAGTCCCCTGGACTGCAAGGAGATCCAACCAGTCCATCCTAAAGGAGATCAGTCCTGGATATTCACTAGAAGGACTGATGCTGAAGCTGAAACTTCAATACTTTGACTCATTTGAAAAGACCCTGATGCTGGGAAAGATTGAAGGCAGGAGGAGATGGAGATGACAGAGAATGAGATGGTTGGATGCATCACTGACTCGATGGACATGAGTTTGAGCAAGCTCTGGGAGTTGGTGATGGACAGGGATGCCTGGCGTGCTGCAGTCCATGGGGTCACAAAGAGTTGGACATGACTGAACAACTGAACTGAAATCATCTGTGCTATTTATTATTTTGAATCCTTTTTCTGGAATGTTGCCTATCTCCAGTTCATGTAGTTGTTTTTCTGAGGTTTTATCTTGCTCTTTCATCTGGGAGATAATTGTCTGCCTTTTCATTTTGATTAAATTTCTGTGGCTGTGGTTTATGTTGTGGAGCCTCTAGGATTGTAGTTTTCTTGCTTCTTCTGCCTGTCCTCTGGTGGATGAGGCTGTTGGGAAGGACTGGTATGGGAAAAAACTGGGTCTTGTCCTGGTGGGCAGGGTCATGCTCAGTAACACTGTAATCTGCTGATGGGTGGGGCTCCCTCCCTATTAGCTGTCTGGCCTGAGGTGACTCAACCCTGGAGTCCACAGGCTCTATGGCAGGGTTAATAACCACTTCCAAGAGGGCTCGCTTGCCAAGGGCCACCTCCCAGAACTGCTGCTGCCAATGCCTCTGTCCCCGTGGCAAGCCACTGCTGACCCACACCCTCACAGAAGACCCTCCACTGTTCATTATGTGTTTTCAAGACTGCACATTGTATTTAGTTGCATTGAGCGGTTTCGGCTATATGTAACAGGTTCTGATAAATTCTCCTTTCATTTTTAATCTGTTACAAATATTTTCTAATTTTCCTTATTATGGTTTCTTAGATACACCCATCATTTAAAAGTGGACATTTATTTTCCAAATACAGGAGTTTTTTAAATATCCTTGATGCTAATTTCTCATTTTGATATTGGCTTCTCATTTAAATTCTTTCTTCTCTGCAATCACCTTCTGTGTTTTCTCTGTCTTTTAAACTTCTTGAGGTTTTCAATGGCTAAGTCTCTTGGTAACTGTCACATTACACTTGAAAATATGTGGGTTATTTTCAAGTATCTTTTGATATTGATTAGTGTGCAGTGATAAGAGAACAGACTCTGTATGATTTCAATACCTTTGACCATGAAAGTTTTGCCCTTTGTTCTACGTTCCTGGATACGTTCCAGTGTCTCCTGGTTTATGGTCTATGGCAACTTGAATAGAACTTGTACCTGCGTTGTGTGAAAACTGTATACATCTTAATAATGTTGAATTGATTCACAGTGCTTTTCAGGTCTACTATATCCTTCTACTTTCATGTCCAGTTATTCTATTAACTTTTGAGGGTTTGACTTATTTTGAAATTCCAACTAAAAACCTTAATTTATCTACTTAAAAAATTGTAATACATAGTAGAAGTATATGTAACTTTGTTCTGCATTTTTCAAGTCTTCTGTAAATGTGTTATAATACTATCACAATTTAAAAAATTAAGAATTAAGAAAAGTTTACCTGTTTTTGTTTAGTTTTTTAATGCTACTTCTAGAAGACTTGACCTTCTAAGTGTCTCATATTCTATTTCTTTGGAACAGCATCATTGTTCTGCCAAAAGTTTTCACCTTCATCTCAGGTTCAGATTTGTTAACAAACTACATTATATAGTTTTATATATATCCTTGGAAGAAAAGTTATGACCAACCCAGATAGCATATTGAAAAGCAGAGACATTACTTTGCTGACTAAGGTCCGTCTAGTCAAGGCTATGATTTTTCCAGTGGTCATGTATGGATGTGAGAGTTGNGCCCAAGAAAATAGTCTGTCACTGTTTCCATTGTTTCCCCATCTATTTGCCATGAAGTGCTGGGACCAGATGCCATAACTTTAGTTTTTTGAATGTTGAGTTTAAAGCCAACTTTTTCACTCTCCTCTTTCACATTCATCAAAAGGCTCTTCAGTTCCTCTTCACTTTCAGCCATAAGTGTGGTATCATCTGCCTATCTGAGGTTATTGACATTTCTCCTGCCAATCTTTATTCCAGCCTGTGCTTCATCCAGCCCAGTGTTGCNCTCTCCTCTTTCACATTCATCAAAAGGCTCTTCAGTTCCTCTTCACTTTCAGCCATAAGTGTGGTATCATCTGCCTATCTGAGGTTATTGACATTTCTCCTGCCAATCTTTATTCCAGCCTGTGCTTCATCCAGCCCAGTGTTGCTAATGATGTACTCTGCATATAAGTTAAATAAGCAGGGTGACAATATACAGCCTTGACGTACTCCTTTTCCTGATTTGGAACCAGTCTGTTGTTCCATGTTCAGTGCTAACTATTACTTCTTGACCTACATACTGATTTCTCAGGAGGCAGGTCAGGTGGTCTGGTATTCCCATCTTTTTAAGAATTTTCCAGTTTGTTGTGGTCCACACAGTCAAAGGCTTTGGCATAGTCAATGAAGCAGATGTTTTTCTGGAATTCTCTTGCTTTTTCTATGATCTAACAGATGTTGGCAATTTGATCTCTGGCTCCTCTGATTTGTCTAAATCCAGCTTGGATATCTGGAAGTTCTTGGTTCACATACTGCTGAAGCCTTGCTTGGAGAATTTTCCAAAAATGCTCTCTTCTCAATAATTATCAAGCACATTGAACTTGACCATTTCCCCCCCAAAAATTCTCTTACAACTTTGAGAACAGGCTGGAGGTTTACTAACTGAGCTATTTCCAACTATTAATTAAATGAAGACCTTAAACCTGTGCTAATGAAAGTATTGCATACAAACCATCAAAAAAGTGCTCTCCTGGTTTACAGCCAATAAGAATTTCCCACAAGGACCAGAACACGGCAATGATCTTCCCAAGCTGTAGGCTGGCAAGAGGGTTGATCTCTACAAGCTTTTGGAAAAAGTTTGGCATATGTTTCAAAATTTTAAAAAGGCTCTTACTCACATTCTCAATTTTTGCAAATCTACCTAAGCGAAGAAAATAGCTGACAATAAGAAAACAATTAGGCAAAAAACACTCAGTATAGTATTATTTAAAGTAATAAAAAATTAGAAACAATCCAAATATCTAACCAAAAGGAACAGCCAGATAAATGAGAGTGTCTCTACCAGATGAAATGTCATATATCCACTGAAGGTGATGCACATAAGGAACCTATAGTCATACAGAAAATGGTTCATATAATATTAGGTAAGAGAAAGCAGTATGCGAAACTATACATAAATAAGACTGTATCTATATTAGAAACAATAAAAACAAAAAACAGATGTTCAGGTCAGCAACTAGGAACAGAGTATACCAAAAATGCTCAGTGGGATTGTTTGCATGATTAATTTTGGTTCTTTTTCCCTTTACTTTTATATGTTTTTAAAATTTTCAGTTTGCACATGTGCTATTTTATAGTGAAAGAAAGTATAAAAGACTATATTAGATTAAACCCCCAATTGTCAATTTTGTCCTTTTCCTTTCTGTGACCCCTTCCTGCCCCTGGGAACGATGGTGTAGCGTGCTTACCTGACAAGCTGAGAAGTCCACTCGAAAGGACTGACATCCGGAGGTTTACATGAGAAACAAGGTATATGGAACCCAGGAAATATCCCCATTATTATAATGATAACAAGAAAATAATTTTCGTGGTAACCTTCACTCAACCTGGGTCCCCAGTTCTGGCAAGAAGGGCTGGCACAGACCTTACCTTTTCCAGCTGGGATGCGCTCTCGTCACAAGCTTCTCGGAGCAGATGCTGGGCTCTGCTGATGTCTCCTCGCCTGTACGCAGCATGAATGCCTTCCGTCCTGGGGCTCTGCACTGTGGGCTCACTGCCTGGCATGGAGAGTTTGCTGCCCATGTCCCCAACACCTGGGTGAACAGAGGCACACACAACATCATCTCCACCGCCAGTGCTGCTTATGGGAACCACCAGAGAGGAGAGCAGGATGTGCTTTAGCCAGAGAGGGTTGCTCTGAAATGCTGCCACTCTCAGCCAGCACAGCCAGCTTCAGCGCCTGCCCCCTGTGGAGGCACTTCCTGCATGGAGCCAGAGGTGAAGGCGTGGGGAGGCTGGAAGATTCTGGAGTGAGACAATGCCTGGAGAGCGGGTTCAGGTCTCCCAGGGCAGCTGCCTGGCAGTCTAGCCTCACCAAAACCACCACCAAACTGCCCCACTGCTATGTCCCTTAGAGGGATATGGTATCCCGTGGAGGAAAAAAGGCAAGTCAAAACCTGAGTGTGTGGAAATCTAGACCCTCTCTGCCTGGAAAACGCCACAAAGGCATGGGATTTAGAATGGCAGCCCTCACTCCATACTTGCTGGGTCTGAAGACGCAGACGTGAAACCAGTCAGCCCTTGGAGCTCCCACTCTAGAACGGCTTTATAATTAGCAGTCTATAGATCCCAGAAGGCTTCAGAGACTTCCTGCACATCCTAAAGTTGCACAGAAAATTGTGCATGTATGTGTGTGTGCCTATGTGTGCACATTTCTCTGGGAAGAAAATTCAAGGTTCCTACTAGATTTGCAAATGTGTTACTGAACCACAGTCTAAAGTTCTGTCTCTATCATAGAAAAGACTGCAATAAATAAATGAGTAGTTACATTTTGATTGTGTTAAGCGGCAGCAGAAATGGGGACAGAATTCGAAAATCATTCTTGGCCAAGTTCACACAGCTTGTAAGAGGCAAACCGTGACTGATGTTTGGTTCACCAGCTCTTAGGCTGGGGCTAACCCCACTCCATCTCTTTGAAGAGATGAAAAAACAGGCTTTTTTTTTCATGTAAAAATTTAAATGATGAGGAAAGTTGCCTTCCAGATATTCACATCACAAAAGCAAATCACATTACAGCAGCTAACATTTGGAACAAAGTTTTTTTCAAAATATATTTACAATAGGATAAAAATTACATGTTTAGAAATAAATTTTAAAAATGATGGATAAGCTCTATACCTTGAAAACTATAAACATTGCTGAGAGAAGTTAAATAAGACCTATACAAATGGAAAGATATCTCATGTTCATGGATTAAAACAATCAATATTATTAAGTCTCAATTCTATCCAGTTTTACCTATAGATTCAATATAATCCCAACCATAATTCCAATAGTATTTGAGGGGGATAAAATTGACAACCTGATCCTCAAATTTGTTCAAAAACTCAAAGGATTTACCCCAAACAATCTTGAAAAATGAGAGTTGGAGGATCTACACTACTTGATTTCAAGTCTTACATAAAACTACATAATAATCAAAGCAGTGTGCTACTAGTATATACAAATTTATCTGTAGAGCAGAATAGCTTCTCAACTTTCTGTTGGGAAATAGACTCATACTTGTACATCCAATTAATTTTTGATAAGGGTGCCAGCACAATGAGAAAAGCAAAAATTTTTTCAATAAATCGTGCTGGGACAACTGGACATCATTAGATAAAAAGGGACTCTGACTCCTACTTCTCACCACACACAAAAATTACTTTGAAATGGATCATGGATTTAAACATAAAGGTTAAAATCGTAGTGCTTCTGGGAAACAAATATCACAGGAGGACATTTTTATGACTTGAGAGTAGGCAAAGCTTTCTTAGATGGGACACAGAAAGTAATAAACATAAAAGGAAAAAATTACTAATTAGACTTCAACAAAATTTAAAACTTATGCTCATCAGACGGTTGATGTACCATTTAAAAACGATTTACCATTTGACAATGAGTAGGCAAGTTACATACTGGAAGAAAATATTTGCAAAAACATACACCCAAAAAATGAATGGTATTCAGAAAACAGGAAGAACTCCTATAACTTGGTAATAAAAGATAAACAATCCAGTTAAAAACAAGCAAAAATTTGAATAGCAGAAGAGATTCAAAAAGCTCAATATCCTTAGTCATCAGGGAAATGAAAATTAAACACCACTACAACCCCACAAAAGTCAGTAAAATTTAAAAAGACTGACAATACTTGGTGAGGATATGGAGAAACCAGAACACTCATACCTTATTGGTTGTGTCTAAAATTGTACAACCACTTTGGAAACAAGTCTAGTGGTTCTTTACGAAACTAAGTACACACCTATCCTATGACTCCCTTATTCTATTCTTAGTATTTACCCAAGAAAATATGTCTAACAATATATCCAATAATGTTTATATTAAATGCCATTCATGGTATTCTCAAACTGTAAAAGTGTCCATCAAAAGGAGTTGAATCAATAACTCCCATAGTATAGTGACCACTCAGCAATCAAAAGGAATAAACTTCTGATCCATGAAATGATTGATGGGAATCTAAAAACACACTGATGAATGAAAGAATGACTTCATAAAATGATCCCATTTATACACTGTTCTGATCTATGGTGGGAAAAAAATCAGAACAGCGGTTCCTGAGGGTGGGCATGAAGTTTGCCCGAAAACAGGCATGAGGAAATTGTTGGGAATGGTTCTACATCTTGGTGATCTTTTCAGTACACAGGTGCTGGTTTTTGTCAAAACTTATCAAATAGTCCAATGAAGATATGTACATTTTCTTTATATAAATTTTATCTAAAAATTATAAACAATATTAAACTATAGTGAATAAAATAAATACTAAAGTATTTGAGGGTGAAAAGTACAGATATTTCCAACTTAATTTGAGATGCATTAATAATAACAGATTGATAGATGGACAGAAGAACAGAGAGATGGATAGAAATGAGAGTAATTTCAGAAAGTGTTAATGGTAGAATTTAGGTGGTGGGTATATGGACATACATAGTTCAATTCTTTCAGTTTTACTGTATGTTCAAAACTTTTCACAACAAAGTCTTGGGAGAAGTAAATCAGAATAAGGTACCCTAAATGCAAGGCCTGCCACATGGCATACTGAACGAGTTCCACCACCAGTGCAGAGAAATCCTGCTTGGGGAGAAAGAGAAAGACAAACTGCTTACAGTAAAGGTCCTTGATACCATTCAGAGTCTTTATAGCTCACTCTAAGCCATGACTATTTCCAAGACAACTATTCTGAAAACCCACGTTAAGTGGATTTCAGGAGCATAACTCACAATCTGCACCCCTCCTGAAACATGAGTGCAAGACTGCTGTGTTTAAATGGAGTTTACTGGGGTTTTGGCTGTGTATTTTTAGAAAGAGGAATCAGAAAAGGGTATAGTGTGTAAGAGGTTATACGTTAGGCAGCTTCCCAGGTGGCGCTAGTGGTATAGAATCTGCCTTCCAGAGCAGGAGACACAAGAGATGCAGGATATTGGGAAGATTCCCTGGAAAAGGAAATGGCACCCTACTCCAGTATTCTTGCTTGGAAAATCCCATGGACAGAGGAGCCTGGTGGACTACTGTCCATGGGACCGCAAAGAGTCAGACGTGGCAGAACACACAAAATTCAAGGCAGCTTCATGTCTCACACACACTAACAATCCTCATTAACTATTATTTTTTTATACTTGTAGTTACCATTTCTTATTTCTCTCATTTATCTCTTTTAATTAGAATTACCATCTTATGTCATTTTTTTTTATTTTTAATTAGAAGATAATTGCTTTACAATATCATGTTATTTTCTGCCATATAACAATGTGAATCAGTAATAACTAAATATATACACACACACACACACACACACACATATATATATACACATATCCTCTCCCTCTCAGTTCTCCCTCTCACCCACCCCTCTAGGTCATCACAGAGTGCCAGGCTTGGCTCTCTGTGTTATATAGCATCTTCCCACTAGCCATCTATTTGAGAAAGTGGCACTGATATATACACTACCATGTAAAATACTACCCTGTAAATGACGTAAAATTTACTACCATGTAAAACAGAATCTTCATTAATTATTAATAATCAGAGACCCTGAGACATCAGAGCGCCACAGGCAGGGAGAAGGAGGGAAGCCACTGGAGGGAGAAGCCTTTGGCGGGGCCAGAAAGCAGAATACACAGCAACGTCATCCATCAGAAGGGGCACTTAGTCACATCACTGCTCATCTTTCAGAATTAAACAAATATCCCCCTTAGCTCCATAAAAGACAGATGTGTGCAAAGGCATAAAGTAACTTCTTCTCTTCAGATTAGGAATAAAGCAACCGCTTCTGTTCACCTTGCTGCTGCTGCTGCTGCTAAGTCGCTTCAGTCGTGTCCGACTCTGTGCGACCCTACAGATGGCAGCCCACTGGGCTCCACCATCCCTGGGATTCTCCAGGCAAGAACACTGGAGTGGGTTGCCATTTCCTTCTCCAATGCATGAAAGTGAAAGGCGAAAGTGAAGTCGCTCAGTCGTGTCTGACTCAGCGACCCCATGGACTGCAGCCTACCAGGCTCCTCCATCCATGGGAGTTTCCAGGCAAGAGTACTGGAGTGGGATGCCATTGCCTTCTCCATCTGTTCTCCTTAGGAACATAAATAGAAATTTCACCTGTATACCCAAGTTAAGCAACACTGTGAAGGTGGAACCTAGGACATGGGATGCACATGAAATTACAAGGGTGGTTTTACTTTAACTTGATTTTTAAATAATGCAATGTTAAAGCTCAACATTCAGAAAACGAAGATCATGGCATCTGGTCTCATCAATTCTAAATATTTTATTCATACATATTTAAAATTCATACTCAAAATACAACCCCCAAACATATTTAATGGGTTGAATCTATTTCAATATATTGAATATGTTCTATTCAATCTATTTCTATGTATCTTTCTGTCTATTTCAATGTAATATTAATGTAGCAGAGAACTAAAACTAGTAGGAAATTAATAGCAGAACATTAGAATGATTCAGTGTCAAAATTTTTTTAAATCCTTTTTGTTCTCTATCACAATAGGTGTAGTTATTTTCCTAGATAACAATGAAAATTCCATGTATATATCAACAGGCATCCTACTTCCTTTTAAGATAAAGTTAATATGCTTAATAAAGAAGATAACTTAAAAAAAAAGGAGACGGGGAAGCCATTAGCATAGTTTTTTTTTATTTTTAAGGTTAGATTAGTGTTGCTTGTTTGTTTTTGGGAAAGAGACAATCAGAAGTAAGTAGAAGTAGGAACTAGAGAGGGAAAGCTATAAATGTAGTGGATGACTAGCATTATGGATTTAGCACACAGGTTTACTCGAGAATACAAGAAATATTTCCAATAAGCTGTGATGATGACAAGTGAACATACTTCTGCTGCTGCTGCTGCTAATTCGCTTCAGTCATGTCCGACTCTGTGCAACCCGATAGACGGCAGCCCATCAGGGTCCCCCGTCCCTGGGATTCTCCAAGCAAGAACACTGGAGTGGGCGGGTGATAAATGTTCATATCTATAAGGCCTGGTATTTAAATATGCATTATGTGAAAAAGTATTTGTTAAAAATATTTTAAAACATATGAAACCAGAACATCATTTAGCCTTTGGCAGTCACTTTCAAGTTAATAATCTATTTTTAAAAAAAAAAAAAAAAAAAATACTTTCAGTAACACTGTATGTTTTACATATTCTGACATTTTTTAGGACAAATGTTTTTAGTTGCCAATAACTCAACCTCTAAATGTTATTTCTGTAATTAAGGTTTTAGAAAAATAAATTATTTTGACTATAGGAAAATGAACAGGAATTATTCTTCTCTTTTATTTTGGGAAAGTAATCAAACGGAATTTCACAAATATTACAGAATGATATCTGGTGATACCAGCCATGCTACTTACACTAACAGTTCATTGTGGCCTTCCCCATTTAGTCCTCCTTTGTCTGCTGATTCTGAATCTGTTCTGTCTTTGTATCCTAATGAGGTATTCTTACCTTTTCTTCTAGAACAGTATTTGTTAAATCATTCCTCCTGACCCATAGTCAGACTAAAATTCTCTCTCTACTGCTTTTTTATTTTTCTGTGAATCTAGGACAATGGAGAGGTAGTATGAAAGTGACTTTAATTCTATCAATTCCAAATCAGTTTGTCTCTTACATATATATATTTATTATACTACTGCTTAATTCTCTCATCCCCATCAAGGAAAGCATGCATGACAGAAGACAAATGTTCTTTCTTGATTCAAAAATCTCTGGCATTCCCTGTGTATCCTAGAAAAGACACTACCATTTACATGGATACATGCTTTAAAAAAAATTACATTCACCTGCATCAATGGAGTAGCAAAAAGTAAAAATATATCTAAAAACCCAGGGTTCACTGCAGAATAAAGGGTAAATTCTAGGCTGTGACTGACCTGGTCATAATTGTTCAATGGCCTTCCTGTGCCATTGTCCATCGAATCCCTGTGTGGCCGAATCCTGGGGTCAGGGGCTGTCCCTCCCTGGAGCGGACACCCTCCTGGCACGCGGGGGCCCGGCCACCATAGTCCTGGGCTCACCAGCCTTCAGCGAGAAGGATGTTTCTTTCTTTGTCAGCTGTCTCTCTAGGGTTTTAGCCTCAGCAGCACTTTTCATCTCTGGGTGGCATTACAGTGAAATCCAACCCTTTATTTCTTCAGGGAAGAGGCAGAGGTTGGGGGTGTGAAGGGCGACATGACCCCCGGGGTGACCCTCAGCAGTAATTCCTCACCGACTCCAGATGGCTGGGGCTCAGCTCCATCACGCTGGGCCATCAGACCAGCATCAGAAACGAAAGCAAAGACAGAGGTGGCCTTGGCCAGAGGCCTGGCTCACAGCTCACACGGAGCAGATCTCTAGCCACGTGGGCTGCACGTTTCTCACATCAGCAAAGCCTCCCAGCACTGATAGGAAACTTCTCTGTGGATATTTTCACCAAATCCCTGAAATGAATTTTTGCTAATAAAAGGGGCATGGGCGGTTATACCTACCAGCAGGCTGGATAGAGGGAAATCACACATATAACAGTATGATTATCTTTAGAAGTAAAAGATACAACTATTCATAAGACATCATGTTATATCTACCTGATATAGTCAAAAATTTAACAAGCTCTAACATTTACTGTTGGCCGGAGTGTGGTGGAATTGGTACATTTGTCATGGGAAGCCTTACTGAGACAGGCTGGGACCTGGGACCCTTTACTGTAGTTCTGCAATGCTTGTACCTAGACCAATGTCTCTCGGAGCTACAAAATACAAAGAAAATAAAGAGGCTAAAAGTAACTGTATATGCAGGTCAGGAAGCAACAGTTAGAACTGGACAAGAACAACAGACTGGTTCCAAATAGAAAAAGGAGTACTTCAAGGCTGTATATTGTCACCCTGCTTATTTAACTTCTATNGTGTGTGTGTGTGTGTGTGTGTGTGTGTGTGTGTGTGTATATTTTATTCCTTCCATGCAGTTTATTGCAAGCCACTCACAGAATAACTCACTTTAGGAAGAGGTTGCTACAAATGTAGCACACACTTTAATTTAAGATCGTCCTTGCTGTCCGTTAGAGCACCAGTCTTGACCTCTGAGATTTTTCTCACCAAATGAAGATTGCTGCAAATATGATTTTTGCCTGAATGTCTACTGTTTTAGAAGGAGGTTTAGGATTGCTTAAATACAGATTAAATCTATTTAATTGAGCAAATGTGTAAGGGCCATTGACATGCAGCCATCAATAATGGGATCTCCCAGGTTGGAGGCTGAGGGGACAGCCAGGATGAATGAGACAGCCTACGCCCTCTGCGAGATTTTGGTTTAATTTGAAGGGAGGCTGATGGAGAGCAGGGGTCAGCAAATTTTTTCTGAAAAGAATGATATAGCAAATATTTCAGGCCCCGTAAGCCATAACCTCTGTAACAACTACTCAATTCTGCCTCCGCAGCACAAGAACAGCCACAGACAATAGTAAACAAATGGAAATGGCTATGTTCCAATAAAACTTTATTTATAAAAACAAGCAGTGGGCCAGATTTGCCCCACCAGCCATAATTTGCTGACACTTTGTTTAGAGTGAGGTCTCTGCCATGAGACTGCCCATGTTACAACCCACTGCCTCCAACTGTGGGACCTTGGTCAAATCACTTAATCCCTCTAAGTCTTAGGTTTCTTATCTGTAAGCAGGAACGGAGATAAAAGGTGATTCACAGGAATGTTCTAAAATTGAATGAGCTATGGCTTACATAGGGCAATGGCTGGCTCCTGGTAAGAACTCAATAAATGTTAATTATTCCCACTAAGCCAAGAGCCCAATCAGAAGCCTCTCTCTGGTGAGGGCATCACAGGGACAGAAGTAGAGAAAGGGGATCGTAAACCAGAAAGTGTTGTAAAGGAATTCCCTTAGAAATGAAAGGCTTCCACAAGGCCCTTGTGAAGAGGGGTGTGAGGATCAGAGAGATTGCTGAGGCTTTTTCTGACGGTCTCTTCCCCCAACACATATGCCTGGCTTTGCTCTGCTCTCATTACATCTTGTGTGAACTTCTGTTTGTCAGGGTCATTGATGGTTCCTCTGAGGAAAACAAGAGTTAACAGCTGTCCTCACTCCACCGTGACCCTCTCCTTCTGGGATTCCAGGACCTCGAACAGGGCTGGGCTCAGTGTTAGGTGGTTAGTGAGTATCGTTTTTGTATACGTTGCGGTGTCTAGGATTCTGTATGAGTGAAGAAACAGCTCTGCCATAGCAGCTCTGAGCTCTCCAAAGCCAGTCCTGTTTTGAGGGGGTTTTGGAAGGACCTTCCCATCATGCTGCTAACATCCTCCCCCCTTTCACGGCAGTTTCTAAGCTGGATCTTACCCAGTCTCTGAAAGTCTGTTTTCTTTATTTCTAAAAGTCAAGGACAGATCCTGTAACACTTACAGAATGTTCTTGAATAACCAATTGATCCTGATTATTCAATGAATAATCTTCTTTGACTCACAGGAATGAAAAACAAAAGAGAGTGCCAAAGCGGAACAATCCTAGCATGGCAGTTCTGCAGTGGATGGTCGCCTTGCCACTAGACAGAGACCCAGATAAACAAAGTGAGAGGAAGCCAGACAGCCAGCTTTCCATCGCACCCCCGGTAGGCATCCTCCAGCGCCTTTCTGGCACGGCCTGGAAGGGGGCCCCAAATGGGGACACGGCTGACATCTGCCTCAGTTCTAACAGACGCAGATCAGTGAACCTGGCACCTAGCTCATCTTTATTTGCGTTGCTTTTGAAAGCCCAAGATAGGCAGAGCCAATGGGCTCTGCAACACAGCGTGCTAGTGGCCTGGGCCACAGGCTCTTCTGCTGTCTGCCCCTCCGCTGTGCTGAGTCATTCTCAACAGGGGAGGTGGCAGAAGGAAAGTGGCCTCTTTGCAAAGATGTGGAACCGGCCTAACCGTATCCCAGGTCTTTGCACAAACTGGGCTTGGCTTATGGTCTGAGCCACGGAGTCAGGAATATAGCAGAAGTGAAGAATGGGGGCTTCGTAGGAGAACAAGCCAACATGTATCAGTGTCTGGGCAAGCTTAGCGCCAGAGGCTGACACACACGCTCACAGGAAATGCCCACAGAAGCTCTGAGAGCTTCACACCAGAGCCCTTCTTTACCCTGGGTCCCAGGTATGAAGGCTGCTATCCAGTCTTAACCTCCACAAGCCTCCAAGAGGTTCTGTCACTGCTTCATACTCTTCCCGAGACCAGTCAGCACTTGCTGGACTTGCTCTTCTCAAACTCTCTCTTTCACCTCAGAACCTTTCCAAGTGTGACGCCTTCTCTCCAGAGCTTTCTTCTCCTCCCGACTCCACTTCCTCCAGCCTTTTATCTTAGTAACTCAGTATTTTGATCTCAGTTCAAGTTTTCCTTTATCCAGCTTCACCTAACCCTGCGGTGTAGGTCTCTATTTCTCTTCAAACCTCTTACCTCAGCTTGTAATCACATTTATTAGCAATAAGTCAGTCGTTAATGCAGTGAGTGTTTTATCCCCATTGTTAACACAGTCCCTGGCTCTAGAGCTGACCTCTTGAGACTTAAATCTTATCTCCAACACCTACAAGCTATATAACAAGGGCAAATCACCACATCTGCCTATGCCTCAGTTTATGCATCTATGTAATGGGTATTGGAAAAGAACTGATGTTTTTGAACTGTGGTGTTGGAGAAGACTCTTGAGAGTCCCTTGGATTGCAAGGAGATCNAACAGAACCTGCCAGCACCTCATCCTGGACTTCCTGGCCCCTGGAGTGAGAAAGAAATGTCTGCCATTTAAGGCACCCAGCCTTTGGCAACTTTATAGCAGCCTGAGCCATCTAAAGTAGTAGAAGCGTTAGCCGCTCAGTAGTGTCCAACTCTTTGCGGCCCCATGGCCTGTAGCCTGCAAGGCTCCTCTGTCCATGGAATTCTCCAGGCAATAATACTGGAGTGGGTTGCCATTACCTTTTCTAGGGGATCTTCTTGACCCAGGTATCAAACCCAGGTCTCCTGCATTGCAGACAGATTCTTTATCATCTGAGCCAGCTGGCCCAGTAGGACCTCAGGATACTTCAAAATGAGGAACTACCATGCAACCATTAATACTGATTATATGGAAAACTAAGTAAAAAAAAAATTACTTATATGATATTAAGCTAAAGGAGTAGAATATGGAGCAAACAGGGAAAAATGGGAAAATATATAACACAGAAAACAGGTTGGAATCATTTGAACATACACAGTGAAAGTGAAAGAGTTTATTCCAGGTTTGTAGATGATGTCTTATTAAAATGCTTGGGGGGGGGGGAAAGGGAGATTTCTAATGAGCACAGGCTATTATTTTTGTTCATAAAAATTTAGTCTGTGTTTTCTAAAATCTTTTCCTCTTTCTCATCAAGTTTGTACTGATTTTGAAATTAAGAAAAGGAAAATGATAACAAAGATAAAATGGATCCAACCCAAAGTTAACTCCTTTCAGATTTAATGAACTAGTTCTTCAATGGTATTATTTAAACTAAAGTAGCTCTTGGGTATACCACGTCCTTACACAGTTGCCCTGGGAATAAAGAGAATAAGAACATTTTCTGGGACAATAATTGGCAAAGGTGTCATGGACTTTAAAAGAAAAAATAAAATGATCTGTGATAACGTTTAGTAGATCAGTAATTGTTACCAATTATTAAGAACTGCCAGATGCTATAAGAAATACTCGACATATATCCGCCTTCCTCCGAACACCCATGCAACACTGGGGTTCTTACCACCACTTTTCACCAGGTGACCAGTGCTCTGAGTGATTAGATAAAGCGCCTCCACCCAGCTTCTAAGAGCAGATAGGCCCCGTCATCAAAGTCCGACTCCTCACTTCACAGGCTGAGTGCACCCAACCAAACGTGGGGCAATTGTTCAGAACATAATGTGCCAGGGAAACATGTGGGAACTAAAAGGTGAGATGATTGTCTTGTTGTTATTCCTGAGTCACTCAGTTGTGTCAGACTCTGTGACTTCATGGAGTGCAGCACACCAGGGTTCCCTGTCCTCCAGTATCTCCCTGAGTTTGCTGAAACTCATGTCCACCGAGTCAGTGATACCATCCAACCATGTCATCCTCTGTTGCCCCCTTCTCCTGCCCTCAGTCTTTCCCAGCATCGGGATCTTTTCCAATGAGTCAGCTCTTCATATCAGGTGGCCAAAGTATTGGAGCTTCAGCTTCAGCATCAGTCCTTCCAATGAATATTCAGGACTGATTTCCTTAAGGATTGATTGGTTTGATCTCTTTGTTGTTCAAGGGACCTTCAAGACTCTTCTCCAACACTGCAATTTGAAAGCATCAGTTTTTTGGCACTCAGCCTTCTTCACAGTCCAACTCTCACATCCATAGATGACTACTGGAAAAGCCATAGCTTTGACTAAATGGACCACTGTCGATAAAGTGATGTTTCTGCTTTTTAATGCACTGTCTAGGTGTCTCATAACTTTACTTCCAAAGAATAAGCATCATTTAATTTCATGGCTGCAGTCACCATCCACAGGGATTTTGGAGCCAAAGAAAATAAAATCTACCACTGTTTTCATTTTTTCCCCATCTAATTGCCATGAAGTGATAGGACCAGATGCCCTGATCTTCGTTCTTTGAATTTTGATATTTAATCCAGTTTTTTCATTCTCCTCTTTCACCTTCATCAGGAAACTCTAGAATAGCCAAATAAATCTTGAGAAAGAAGAATGGAACTGGAGGAATCAACCTGCCTGACTTCAGGCTCTACTACAGTCATCAAGCCACAGTCATCAAGACAGTATGGTCCTGGCACAAAGACAGAAATACAGATCAATGGAACAAAATAGAAAGCCCAGAGATAAATCCACACACCTATGGACACCTTATCTTTGACAAAGGAGGCAAGAATATACAATGGAGAAAACACAATCTCTTTAATAAGTGGTGCTGGGAAAACTGGTCAACCACTTGTAAAAGAATGAAACTAGAACACTTTCTAACACCATACACAAAAATAAATTCANGTTTTAATGAGGTGAATGAAACTGGAGCTTATTATACAGAGTGAAGTAAGCCAGAAAGAAAAACACCAATACAGTATACTAACACATATATATGGAATTTAGAAAGATGGTAATGATAACCCTCTATGCGAGACAGCAAAAGAAACACAGATGTATAGAATGGACTTTCAGACTCTGTGGGAGAGGGTGGGATGATTTGGGAGAATGGCATTGAAACATGTATACTATCAGGTAAGAAACGAATTGCCAGTCTATGTTCAATACAGGATATGGGATGCTTGGGGCTGGTGCACGGGGATGATCCAGAGAGATGGTATGGGGAGGGAGGTGGGAGGGGGGGTTCAGGATTGGGAACTCATGTACACCTGTGGTTGATTCATGTCAATGTATGGCAAGACCAATACAGAACTGTAAAGCAAAATAAAGTTAAAAAAAAAAGAGAGAGCCTTAAAGAGAGAGCCTTGGCCTTATGGAAAGCAAGTGGACTTTTGTGGGAAAGATTAAAGTTTCTCATCTAAAGCCAAAAAAAAAAAAAAGAAACTCTTTAGTTCCTCTTCGCTTTCTGTCATTAGGGTGGTGTCATCTGCCTATCCAAGGTTGTTGATATCTCCCCTGACTATCTTGATTCCAGCTTGTGATTCATCCATCCTGGTATTTTGCATGATATACTCCACATAGAAGTTAAATAAACAGGGTGACAACATATAGACTTGATGAACTCCTTTTTCAATTTTGAACCAGTCCATTGTCTCATGTCCAGTTCTAAGTGTTGTTTCTTGGCCTGCATACAGGTTTCTCAGGAGACAGGTAAAGTTGTCTGGCATTCCCATCTCTTTAAGAATTTTCCATAGTTTGTCATGATACACACAGTCAATGGCTTTGGTGTAGTCAGTTGAAGCAGAAGTAGATTTGTTCTGGAATTCCCTTGTTTTCTTCATGAGCCAACAAATGCTGGCAATTTGATCTCTGGTTCTTCTGCCTTTTCTAAGCTCACCTTCTACATTTGAGAGTTCTCTGCTCATGTACAGCTGAAGCCTTTTCGCACATTACCTTGCTAGCATGTCAAATGAGCTCAATTGTAAGGTAGTTTGAACACTCTTTGACATTGGCCTTCTTTGGGATTGGAATGAAAACACATTTTCCAGTCCTGTGGCCACTGCTGAATTTTCCAAATTTGATGACATATTGAACACAGGTCTTTAACAACATCATCTTTTAAGATTTTAAATAGTGGAGCTAGAATTCCATCACCTCCATTAGCTTTGTTTGTAGTAATGCCTGCTAAGGCCCACTTGACTTTACACTCCAGGATGTCTGGGCTCCATGTGAGTGACCATACCATCATGGATTGTTGTTGTTCAGTCACTCAGTCGTGTCTGACTCTTTCTGATCCCATGAACTGAAGCATGCCAGGCTTCCCGGTCCTTCACCATCTCCCAGAGCTTGCTCACTCTCAAGTCCATCAAGTCAGTGATGCCATTCAACCATTTCATCCTCTGTCCTCCCCTTCCTCTACTTCCTTCAATCTTTCCCAGCATCAGGGTCCTTTCTAATGACTCAGCTCTTCACATCAGGTGGCCAGGTATTGGAGCTTCAGCTTCAATGTCAGTCCTTCCAATGAATATTCAGGATTGACTTCCTTCAGGATTGACTGGTTTGATCTCCTTGCTGTGCAAGGGGCTCTCAAGAGTCTTCTCCAACACCACAGTTTGAATTTTGGTGCTCAGCCTTTTGTGATCCAATTCTCACATCCATACATGACTACTGGAAAAACTGTAGGTCTGACTATATGGACCTTTGTCAGAAAAGTAACGTCTCTGATTTTTACTATGCTGTCTAGGCTTTTCATCCAAGGAGCAAGGTCTTTTAATTTCATGGCTGCAATCACCATCTGCAGTGATTTTGGAGTCAAACAAAATAAAGTCTCACTGTTTCCATTGTTTCCGCATCTATTTGCTATGAAGTGATGGGATCAGATGCCATGATCTTAGTTTTTTGAATGTTGAGTTTTAAGCCTCAAGAGGATCTTTAGTTCCTCTTCGCCTTCTGCCATAAGAGTGGTGTTATCTGTATACCTGAGGTTATTTATATTTCTCCTGGCAATCTTGATTCCAGTTTGTGCTTCATCCAGCCTGGCATTTTGCGTGATGTACTCTGCATATAAGTTAAATAAGTAGGGTCACAATATATAGCCTTGATGCACTCCTTTCCCAATTTTGAACCAGTCCATTGTTTCATGTCTGGTGCTAACTGCTGCTTCTTGACATGCATATGTGTTTCTCAGGAGGCAGATCAGGTGATCTGGTATTCCCATCTCTTTCAGAATTTTCCCCAGTTTGTTGTGATCCACACAGTCAAAGGCTTTGGCATAGTCAACAAAGCAGAAGTAGATATTTTTCTGGAACTCTCTTGCTTTTTCTATGATCCAATGGAGATTGGCAATTTGGTGTCTGGTTCCTCTGCCCTTTCTAAATCCAGCTTGAACACCTGGAAGATCTCGATTCACATACATTTGAAGCCTCATTTGGAGAATTTTGAGCATTACTTTGCTAGCATGTGTGATGAGTGCAATAGTGCAGTAGTTTGAACATTCTTTGGCATTGCCTTTCTTTGGGATTGGAATGAATGCTGACCTCTTCCAGTCCTGTGGCCACTGCTGAGTTTACAAATTGGCTGGCATATTGAGGCCAGATTTGAAATAGCTCAGCTGGAATTCCATCACCTCCACTAGCTTTGTTCGTAGTGATGCTTCCTAAGGCGNGGGCAGAAGCAGGGCCTGTCTCTTATACACATCTAGATGTGTATAAGAGACAGGGCATATTGAGTGCAGATTTGAAATAGCTCAGCTGGAATTCCATCACCTCCACTAGCTTTGTTCGTAGTGATGCTTCCTAAGGCGCACTTGACTTCACACTCCAAGATGTCTGGTTCTAGGTGAGTGATCACACCATCGTGGTTATCTGGGTCATTATGATCTTTTTTGTATAGCTCTTCTGTGTATTCTTGCCACCTCTTCTTTATATTTTCTGCATCTGTTAAGGCCCATACCATTTCTTTCCTTATTGTACCGATCTTTGCATGAAGTGTTCCCTTGATATCTCTAATTTTCTTGAAGAGATCTCTAGTCTTTCCCATTCTATTTTTTTCCCTTTATTTCTTCACATTGTTCACTTAGGAAGGCTTTCTTATCTCTCCTTGCTAGTCTTTGGAACTCTGTATTCAGATGGGTATATCTTTCATTTTCTCCTTTGCCTTTTGCTTTTCTTCTTTCCTCAGCTATTTGTAATTCTTCTTCAAACAACCACTATGCCTTTTTGCATTTCTTTTTCTTGGAGATGGCTTTGATCACCACCTCCTGTACAATGTTACAAACCTCCGTCTATCAGATCTAATCCCTTTAATCTATTTGTCACTTGCACTGTATAATTGTAAGGGATTTGATTTAGATCATACCTGAATGGCCTAGTGGTTTTCCTTACTTTCTTCCATTTAAGACTGAATTTGGCAATTCAGGTCATTACAACCTTTTTTTGTACAGTTCTTCTGTGTATTTTTGCCACCTCTTCTTAATCTCGTCTTCTGTTAGATCCTTACCATTTCTGTCCTTTATTGTGATTCTGTCTTATTAGATGAAAAACCAGAGAGGAAATGGAAACCAATTCATCCACGAATTCAGCAGCAGTTGAAAAGAGATGCAGAAATACAGAGCTACAAAGATGAATTTTTTCCAACATTGAGGTCCTCTTCTGAAAATTAATTTATTGCTCACTCATTTTATAAATACTTAATACCTACAATGTGCTGAGCTAGAGCCTGGGGACACAGATTCATGAGATAGGTTGGAAAAGCTAGAGTATGGAGCTGTATTCTTTCTAGATTTTACTTTAAAAAAAAAAATTTGAAGTATGGTTGATTTGGGTTTCCCAGGTGGCTCAGACAGTAAAGAATCCACCTGCAATGTAGGAGACCTGGGTTTGATCAGTGGGTTGGAACAATCCCCTGGAGGAGGGCATGGCAACCCACTCCAGTATTCTTGCCTGGAGAATCCCCATAGACAGGGGAGTCTATGGGCTTACAAACAGTTGGACACAACTGAGTGACTAAGCACAGAACTTTGCATAGAATTTAAATAAGCAGGGTGACAGCATACAGCCTTGCCATACTCCTTTTCCAATTTGGAACCAGTCCATACTTCCATGTCCGCTTCTAACTGCTGCTTCTTGACCTGCATTCAGGTTTCTCAGAAGGCAGGTAAGGTTATCTGGTATTGCCATCTCTTTAAGAATTTTCTACAGTTTGTTGTGATCCACACAGTTAAAGGCTTTAGCTTAGTCAATGAAGCAGAAGGAGATGTTTTTTTCTGGAATTCTCTTGCTTTTTCTATGATTCAATGGATACTAGCAATTTGATCTCTGGTTCCTTTGCCTTTTCTAAAGCCAGCTTGTACATCTAGAAACTCTTGGTTTATGTACTGCTGAAGCCTAGCTTGAAGGATTCTGAACATTACCTTGCTGGTATATGAAATGAGTACAATTATGTGGTAGTTTGAACATTCTTTGCCATTGCCCTACTTTGCTAGAGGGAATGCAAATGGCACAGCCTCCATGGAGGGAAATTACCAATACCTAGCAAAATTACATCTGCATTTTCCCTCTTAGCCCGGCACTCTGTATTTTAGAAATTTATGCGAAAGATATGAAACAAAAATACAAAATCATGTCTAGTATTATATTGTTATTGCAGGGGGAAAAAATCTAGATGTTCATCTATAGAGAACTAGCTACAGAAACTATGGAACATCCATATAACAGTCCTACAAAGCAGTAAGAAGGAAAGAGAAAGAGTTCTCTATACTGGGTGGTCATCTCCTATTGCTCTGTGATTCTCAGGGCAGTTCCCATTATCTCTCTCCGGGGTAGGGCACAGGACATGCCAGCCTCCAGTGACCCTATGTGCTGGGTCTGCTCACCCCATCCTCGAGCTGGGAAGGCTGACTAGCTCAGCAGAGGGCAAGTGAGGAATCTGAATTACGCCCCCAAGAGGCAGCTCAGCACAGTGCAGCAGAAGGAAGTACAGCACCTGTGCTTGGCTTGAGTCTGACCAGAAAGCGATACTGGTTCCCGGAAGAGGGCGAGGGCCCTCCCTTCATCCCAGCCCCTGTGCCCACCTAGGGGTCACTGCCAAGGATCCTCCTCATGCCCATCTGTAGTCTCAGCACGTCCAGAAGTACTGATGGTGAGAGAAGCTGCAAGCAAATGTCTTGCCTCCGTCTCCTCATCCTCCTAGGTAGCATCTGGATGGCCCTACTGGTGCAGGGCAGGTAGGGCAGGGTGCTGCGGTGTCTGCACCGGGAAAGGGCAGAAGCAGGGCAGGCAGACGGATAGACTCTCACCAAGACAAGACAATGCGACTCTGGGGGAAATGCCTGGGAGGTCTCTTGAGAGTACAAGATTAGAGACTGAGGACAGAAGCTGCATTTTGTGAACTTCTGGGAAAGATCTCGGCAAAAGAGTTCAGAGGTTTGGCCATGTGCTTTCAACGGAATTCCTTGTGGATGTTCTTTCAAAAAACTTAAGTAGAGATCTAAGCTGCTTTATGATTTTAAGATTCCAGGCTGGAGTTTCCTTGGAATATAGCGGCCATGAGTGATTTCCCTGGGTCTCACGTAAATATTCATTTCTCTTCTTTCTTTTTAATGAATGAATTACACTGCGATCATGTTCTGCCACTTGCTTCTCTCACTTGGAAGTTCTGGGTCGGCACTCGGAGACCCAGCACAGCTGTTGCCATGGCAGCCCTTTGTCTTCACTGATGGACATTTAGGGCATGTCTAGCTTTGTGTAACCCCCTCCACTGCTGCACTGAATATACTTATGTGTGCATTTCTCACACAAAACCTGAACTGTCTCCCCAGGGTAAATGACTAGCAGTAGAAGAAGCAGAGGATATAGTAGGCCTTGATTTTTCTAAAGATTACCAATTTGCTTTTCCAAAATTTGCATCAATTATGTCCTTACTTATCAACCCAATATTAGCTTAAAATAAAATATGAAAAACAGAGCAGAACTTTTATCTTTGCTGTCTTAAATAATATCAAACTTCCTGATTGTTTACAATCTGCAAAGCAAAATAACATATCTCAAAATTGGTTTTGGCTTCAATTTCTTTTCATATGAATGACATTCAATACATTTTCACATTGATCCATCATTTCTTTTTCAATGAATTAATAAACTCTCTAAATCTCTTCTTTGGTTTTTTGAAATTGGGCTATTCTTTCTATCACTGATTTACCAGTGCTCTTTGCAGTATATGTTGAAAACAGTATTGACCTGTTTGTTGGTTGTCACTTCTATTTCTGCAGAATAGTTTTAATTGTTATGTAACTATTTTATTAACTTTCTCCTTTATGGTATCTGGGTTCTGTACAGATGCTTAGGAAAAAGTCCCTCCTCACTTCCAAATTATATTATCATTTTCCCAGACTTTTAGTGGTATTCATTTCTATGTTTAAACATTTGATTCATCTGACACTGATTTTGGTGTGGAAGTGAGGAAGTAATATGTTATTTTTGTAATATGTTATTACCAAGCAAACTTTCTTTTCTGGACAAATTTGAAAGCCTAAATAGTAAAGCAAAACTAGTGTACATTTGGCCTATTCGTTGAGTTGTGGCTCTAACCCATTGCTTGTCTTTTCCCTCTCTAGTCTCCAACACATTTCATTACTATGGCTTTGTCATAATTCTAACATTTGATGGAACTACTCTCTACTCTTTCTTTCAACTGACCTCATTTGAATTTTCTTGGCTATTCTCATGTTTATTTTTCTACATAGAATTTACTTCTCTCTTTATGTTCTAAAAGAATCTTGTTTGTATTTTAATTGCACTTGCACTGAATTATAAAATCAACATGTAGAGAATCAATATATTTACAATGTTGTCTCTCTCTATAAGAGGATGATACGTCATTTTTTAGTACTGAAGTACAATTGACTTCCCTCGTATAGTTGGACTTCCCTTGTAGCTCAGTTGGTAAAGAATCTGCCTGCAGTGCAGGAAACCTGGGTTCTATCCCTGGGTTGGGAAGATCCCCTGGAGAAAGAAATGGCAACCCACTCCAGTATTCTTGCCTGGAGAATCCCACGGACAGAGGAGCCTGGCAGGCTATAGTCCATGGGGTTGCAAGAGTAGGACACGACTCAGTGACTAAGGAGAGAGAGAGAGAGAGTTGACTTATAGTATTACANTGGCAACCCACTCCAGTATTCTTGCCTGGAGAATCCCACGGACAGAGGAGCCTGGCAGGCTATAGTCCATGGGGTTGCAAGAGTAGGACACGACTCAGTGACTAAGGAGAGAGAGAGAGAGAGTTGACTTATAGTATTACATTAGCATCAGGTGTACAATATAGTGGTTTGATAATTTTATAAATTATACTCTAAAGTTATTTTAAAATATGTTATATTCCCTGCGCTATATATTATATCCTTGTACCTTATTTTATACCTAGTAGTTTGCACTTCTTCCTTCCCTGCCTTGATCTTGTCTCTTTCCCCTCTGGTAACCACTAGCTTGTTCTCTATAGCTATGAGTCTCTTTCTGTCTTTCTATATTCACGTTTGTTTTATTTTTTAAGACTACATATAAGTGAAAACATGGTTTCTGTCTTTCTCTGTTAGACTTATTTCACTTAGCATAATACCCTTCAGGTCCATCCATGTGGTTATAAAGAGTAAAATTTCATTCTTTATTATAGTTGAGTAATATTCATCGTGTGTGTATATATATATGTTGTTGTTATTCAGTTGCTAAGTCATGTCCAACTCTCTGTGACCCCATGGACTGCAGCACATCAGAGTTCCCTGTCCTCCAGTATCTCCCTGAGTTTACTAAAACTCATGTCCATTGAGTCAGTGATACCATCCAACCATGTCATCCTCTCTTGTCTCCTTCTCCTCCTGTCCTCAATCTTTCCCAGCATCAGGGTCTTTTCCAATGAGCTGGCTTTTTACATAGGTGGCCAAAGTATTGGAACTTCAGCTTCAGCATCAGTCCTTCCAATGAATATTCAGGGTTGATTTCCTTTAGGATTGACTGGTTTGATCTTCTTGCTGTCCAAGGGACTCTCAAGAGTATTCTCCAGCACTGCCATTTGAAAGCATCAATTCTTCAGTGCCCAGCCTTCTTTACGGTCCAACTCTCACATTTATACATGAATACTGGAAAATCCATAGCTTTGACTATTGAGGACCTTTGTCAGAAAAAGTAATGTCTTTGCTTTTAATACGGTTTGTCTAGTTTTTCCTAGTTTTTCTTCCAAGGAGCAAGCATCATGGCTGAAGTCACTGTCCACAGTGATTTTGCAGCCCAAGAAAATAAAGTTTGTCACTGTTTCCATTTTTTCCCTATTTGCCATGAAGTGATGGGACCAGATGCCATGATCTTTGTTTCTTGAATCCTGAGTTTTAAGGTAGCTTTTTCACTCTCCTCTTTCACCCTTATCAAGAGGGTCTTTAGTTTCTCTTCACTTTCTACCAGCAAAGTGGTGTCATCTGCATATGATAGGTTGTCGATATTTCTCCCTACAGTCTTGATTCCAGCTTGTGGTTCATCCATCCTGGCATTTTGCATGATGTACTCTGCACGGAAGTTAAATAAGCAGGGTGACAACATATAGCCTTGACGAACTCCTTTCCCAGTTTTGAACCAGTCTGTTTTTCCACGTGCAGTTCTAAGTATTGCTTCTTGTCCTGCATACGGGTTTCTCAGGAGACAGGTAAGTTGGTCTGGTATTCTCATTGACAATTTTCCATGGTCTGTTGTGATCTACACAGTTAAAGGCTTTAGCATAGTCAGTGATGCAGAAGTAGATGTTTTTCTGGAATTCCCTTCCTTTTCCTATGATCCGGCAGANCATACAGGTTTCTCAGGAGACAGGTAAGTTGGTCTGGTATTCTCATTGACAATTTTCCATGGTCTGTTGTGATCTACACAGTTAAAGGCTTTAGCATAGTCAGTGATGCAGAAGTAGATGTTTTTCTGGAATTCCCTTCCTTTTCCTATGATCCGGCAGATGTAGGCAATTTGATCTCTGGTTCCTCTGCCTTTTCTAAATGCAGCTGGTACCATTGGAAATTCTCAACTCACATACTTCCTAAAGCCTAGTTTGAAGGATTTTGAGCATAATCTTGCTAGAATGTGAAATGAATGCAACTGTATGGCAATTTGAACATTTTTTGGCATTGGCTTCTTTGGGATTAGGGCTCCCAACATGGCTCGGTGGTAAAAGTCTGCCTGGCAATGCAGGAGACACAGAGAAGCAGGTTTGATCCCTGGGTAGGTCAGATCCCCTGAAGTAGGAAATGGCAATCCACTGCATTATTCTTGCCTTGAAAATTCCATGGACAGGAGAGTCTGGCAGGCTACAGTCTATGGGGTCTCAAAGAGTTAGACATGACTGAGGAACTGAGCATTCTTTGGTATTGGAATGAAAACTGACCTTTTCCAGTCCTGTGGTTCACTGCTGAGTTTTCCAAGTTGACTGGCATGTTGAGTGAAGCCCTTTAACAGCATTATTGTTTAGGATTTTAAATAGCTCAGCTGGAATTCCATCACCTCCACTAGCTTTGTTCATAGTAATGCTTCCTAAGGCCCACTTGATTTCACACTCTAGGATGTCTGCTTCTGGGTGAATGACCACACCATCGTAGCTATCTGGGTCATTAAGACCTTTTTTTGTACATTGTANTTTTGGGGGTGGCGGTGGTAAATAAACCTGCTGGAGTGTAGGCAATTTATATTTCAACCTAATAAAAAGATGTACCCACAATTAAGGCCATTATCCAAAGACAGATCATAATGATGTACGTCCATGCGGGCGGGCAGGCTTTAGATTGGGCTTCACGTGCCCACCAGGGAAAGAGAAGACTTCTTCGGAAAAAGCGGATGGTTCTGCAGCCTGGCAGGATCTGTGCACCCTAGGTTCCTCCCGTGTATGGCTATGACTGGAACATTCTCAGGGTTTATCCCAAGGCTCAGAGACAAATCGCCGGCATCCTCACTACCGTTTCACAAAAGCCGGGCAGCAGCAGCCAGCCTCCACTACCTCGCAGACTCTCTGAGCGGTCACCACGGACGAGTTCCTTGGGTCCCTGTTCGAAGAGGGGACCACGGGGCAGCTGAGTTTTGCGCCCAAGAGGCTGCCCCGTCGGCTCTCCCGGACCACACGCCCCTCCAAAAGGGAGGGTGCAGTTCTGCAATCCTGCCTTCACCACCGCGGTTCTAATTCCAATATGCAAAAGGCTGCAGTGTGGTCGCTACCGAAAAGTCCCTAATAATTTGCAGGGCGTGGCGTCCACGGTGTCTAGTGAGCCTGGCGATCGCGGCGCGGCGCCCACCCCCACCCCTAGGCGCCCGGTCCTGCCATCTAGCGGGACCGCGAGGAAGCGCGCGCCGGGTGACCGGCTGACCAGGGCCCACGGAGGTGAGGACACGCCTGTTTTAAATGAGCTTGCCATCCGCTTAGAAATGTGTCCAAGGTAGAAAGAACTTGTCACATGGGTGGCCTGTTTCGAGCTGGTTGTATCCCAGCATTTAACCTTATCTTTGGCATGCGTTACTTACAGGTTTGCGTGAGGCGATTGTTACAGGTCAGTTAGGATTTCTTTATGCTTCTTAACCCCCGCTGACCAGCGTCTCATGTTGGAATGCTGGTAAAGAATCCACCTGCAGCACAGGATACCTGAGTTCTATCCCTGGGTGGGGAAGATCCCCTGGAGAAGGGACCGGCTACCCACTCCAGTGTTCTGGCCTGGAAAAAAAGACTCGGACACGACTGAGTCACTTTCACTTTCTAAGTTTAATCCTAAGTAGGTAATGGAGGCAGGGAGGGGTTTCCCTGGTGACTCAGACGGTAAAGAATCCGCTTGCAATGCGGGAGACCTGGGTTCCATTACTGGGTTGGGAAGATTCCCTGGAGAAGGGAGCAGCTACCCACCCCAGTATTCTGGCCTGGAGAATTCCATGGACGTTGCAGAGAGTCGGTCCGGACCAAGCGACTTTTGACTTTCACGGTGGGGTCAATTGGAAGCTACCTCCCTGAGCTACCCTTTCTGCCTTCTGAAGGTGTAGTAGTTTTTTTCTTTCTTTAATTGGAGGATAATTGCTTTACAACATTCAGTTGGTTTCTGCAACACATCAACATGAATCAGCTGTATACACACATCCCCTCCCTCTTGAACCTCTCTCCGACCTCCACCCATTCCCACCCTCCTAGGTTGTCACAGACCAAAGGGTCTGAGCTCCCTGCATCATATAGCAAATTCCCACTGGCTGTTCATTTACATATGTAAAGTATATGTTTCAATGATACTCTCTCAATTCTCTCCTTTCCCATCTGTGTCCACAAGTCTGTTCTCTATGCGTCTCCATTACTGCCCTACAAACAGCTTCATCAGCACCATACTTTTTGTTGTCGTTCAGTCTCTCAGTTGTGTCTGATTCTTTGTGAGCCCATGGACTGCAGCACAGCAAGCTTTCCTGTCCTTCACCATCTTCCAGAGTCTGCTCAAACTCATGCCCATCGAGTTGGTGATGCCATCCAACCATCTCATCCTCTGTTGTCCCCTTCTCCTCCCGCCTTCAACCTTTCCCAGCATCCTTCCCACCATCCTTCTAGATTTCATATATGTGCATTAATATATGATATTTGTTTTTCTCTTTCAGACTTACGTCACTCTGTATAATAGGCCCTCAGTTTCTAGTCACCTCCCTTCAGCTGGATATTCAGTTTCCCCTGATATTTCTCCTGGGACACTTAAAAAATGTCCCTTATTATCAAGACAGGATAGGAACAAGAAATTCCAAAGGGCTCAGCCTACCATTGGGAGAAGTTTGGGTGTTTCAAAGGGTCCACTTTTAGAGAATGTGCCAACTTACTGTCCCCACCCCAAAAGGCACTGTACACACACATGCACACACACACCACAGCCACAGTGTATGTCCTCAAAATGGCTCCTGTCATGGTAATGACAAACAAAGGAAGTGCTGTTTTCCTTGAATTTGTTGCTCACATTTTGGTTGGGAAATGGAAGGTTTTTAAATGCATTCACGCATACACAAGTGAAATAATTAAGATGGATCTTATCCAAGGCTCCCTCAAGTTTTCTCTGAAAGGGTGGAACTTCGCCTCTACATGACCAAAATGAAATGGAGTCAAAATGAGAGGCATAGTTGAACATGGTGGACCTAACCAAGTACAGAAATATTCTTCATCTAACCTCAGTGTCAGTGTACAACTCAGTGATTGAGGCTTACTGGTCTGAAGCCTTAGAAACTCTGGGTAATTTAAACACAAACACAGAGATCCTCATGGAGAAAAGGGACAAACATGAACGCTTGTGCACACAGTTGCAGGATGCAGTGTTTCCCTAAGTCCCCAAGCAACCTTCCCCACATTCTCCACACTCACATCCTCATTACTTGATGATAAAAAGGGACTCGGTAAGCTCAATGACAGCGTTAACTTCACCAGCTAAGATGCAGAGCCTTTGAGGCCAAGCTTGCTGCCTCATCCACCCCAAAAACCGTCAAAGTGAGTTTCACACTCAAGCTAAGCACAGGACTTGATTGATTGAGCAAATGTAATTTTATACTTAAGTGATTGAAACCACTTTATTGTAAGTCATTTGTACCAAAGTTCTAAGGAAAAGAAAGGTCAGTCACAGAAAAAGCGGTCTTCTGGTCTTTAAATGAAAAAACATATTTTTTTTTCAAATATCTGATTTTATTTTATAGTTATTGCATCATTGGACACAATCTGCAATTAGGGTCAGAATTCCCAGGCCAATAGATTTTTTTAAACCATACCACAGGAGTAAACCTTAAAAGAACTAAAGTCTAATGCTATATAGATTTCCATTTCTAAATACAGTATATTACAGAAGGTTAAATACATCACCTCTGTTTACTTACAACTATAAAAAGATACATTAACTCTACCAATTATAAATAATGTAGCATCATATTAAAGGCATTATTGTACAATGAAAGAATAAGAACCCTCTAATGTATTACTATCAAGGTTAACGTCTTTAGTTACTTGAGATAAAATCCTGAAAATTCAGCATATGAAGTCAAATCCTGATTTAACAAGTTACTGGTAGTCTAAGTGATGTGTTGTTAATTGATTGAGAGAAGGTGAATTGCTTATTGCATATTTCCAACAGGAATGATAACCTCACCTCACATAAGACTTTCTCTATACATAACACTGGTTTTGACATAGACCTCCATTTTATTATTCTCCCCCCCTCAGCTTAATTCTCAAACATAACTTAATTCTCAAACATAAGCACCATTAGAAAAGTACAAGTTAGTAATAGTAAAAGTATCTGAATAACACAATTGCAGTTTGGTTTTGTTTTTTTTTAAAGCTCTGTGGGACACTTTCAGGTTTCCAAGCTGAAACTTGGAATTGCACATCCTTTGGATACACAAAGAGGAAAAGGAAACTTTTCAACTTGTCAGTGCAGTGCTCAAGCCACTGTAGTAGCAGACCCAGTTCCTCCATGAAGTTCAGATGTTATTTGTTAATTAATGACTAATTAATATCAAAACAGGACTTTGTAAAATCAGAGCTGTATTACAACAGTAGTCTTTTCAGTTGTATATGTCTTACTCATCTAAAATGNAAGCCACTGTAGTAGCAGACCCAGTTCCTCAATGAAGTTCAGATGTGTTATTTGTTAATTAATGACTAATTAATATCAAAACAGGACTTTGTAAAATCAGAGCTGTATTACAACAGTAGTCTTTTCAGTTGTATATGTCTTACTCATCTAAAATGTTGATAACTCATCTGGAGAAAAGAAAAACTATATAAGTTTATCATAAATCAATGCAAGTGGTAGAAAAGCAAATTATGGCTTTAATTAGTAAAATGTGGGACTTAATGATCCTAGAATCTGTACTGTCAGAGCACTGGGTCTTTAGTAGTGATGGTGACATTCGTGACATTTCCTGCCTTGATTAAGGTAGACCATGAACATGCATTAGATAAGCTCTTACGGTTGTTGATTTGGTCATATTCCAAAGGCCGTATTGGTTTTAAGCTGAGTCCCATGGTCAATGTCAAGATGCAGTCCTTGAAGACCATTTGCACCAGGGCTTTCAAGACCCTTCCATGGTACTTGCTTCCTCAAAGTTCCCCACATCAGATCGTCCCAACCTTGTTTTTTAAAAACAATTTTTTTTAAAACTTAGTGCTATTCCTTCCTACTGAGTAGTCGGAGGGGCTTGTTCTGTGGGCAGGTAAGGAACCCACAGGTAGAGTCCTGTTTGCAGAACATACAAGGAATTTTTTTTCCAAATCCTTATGGGAGTTAGTCAACAGAGCATTTTAAAGTGACGGCTCAATACTTCAAATACCACTTCCTGTTGACAGTGCCCTGAACCTCCTCACTGTCCCAGGGATCTGGTGAAAAGCAGAAAACAGAGATGGCCCTTAGTCCCAACCCCAGGCAGGACTGCAATTTCACATACAACCTTTCTGTCGATAAAGAAGGAATGTAAGAGGAAAACAAAAACCGTTCAAATCCAGCAGATTTAAAGTCTCCAGAAGAAAGTATCCCAGGAAGGTCAGAATGTAGATTTTTCTTCAGTAAGTTCGATCGGCCACATTCAGTTGTCAGATGTTTGAAGAAGAAACCTGCTTCTCCTTCAGGGATCCTTGTCATCAAGTTTGATGGTGACAGTTTTCACTTCTGTGTATTCAGCCAGCGCATATTCACCTCTGTGATCACAGAAAAGAGTGAGATATAAAATGGCACTTAGACACTCTGTATGAACTTTGTTCTAATGCTTCAAAGGCGAATACTCTGTTGGGCAGTCTGGAGTCTGAGCAAAAGGCCAAAAAATGAGGATTTAATAGACTCTAAAGGCTGTAAGACCATCAGTAAGTTTAAGTATCTGGATGTGTAACTAAAGGTTAAATGCCAAGNTATTTTTGGGGGCTCCAAAATCACTGCAGATGGTGACTGCAGCCATGAAATTAAAAGATGCTTACTCTTTGGAAGGAAAGTTATGACCAACCTAGACAGCATATTAAAAAGCAGAGACAGTACTTTGTCAACAAAGGTCCGTCTAGTTAAGGCTATGGTTTTTCCAGCAGTCATGTATGGATATGAGAGTTGGACTATAAAGAAAGCAGAGTGCAGAATTGGTGCTTTTGAACTGTGGTGTTGGAGAAGACTCTTGAGAGTCCTTTGGACTGCAAGGAGATCCAACTAGTCCATCCTAAAGGAGATCAGTCCTCGGTGTTCATTGGAAGGACTGATGTTGAAGCTGAAACTCCAGTATTTTGGCCACCTCATGCAAAGAGCTGACTCATTTGAAAAGACCCTGATGTTGGGAAAGATTGAGGGCAGGAGGAGAAGGGGACGACAGAGGATGAGATGGTTGGATGGCATCACCAACTCAATGGACATGAGTTTGGGTGGACTCCGGGAGTTGGTGATAGACAGGGAGGCCTGGTGTGCTGCGGTTTATGGGGTCGCAAAGAGTAGGACATGACTGAGTGACTGAACTGAACAGAGCATAGTGTTACAGTGTAAAAATTCAAAGTAGTGGATTTGTCAACTTCATAAAGAAAAGCAAACCAAGTGATGAAATCATGTTGAACCAGCACGTAACTAGTAAGTCCAATATGAAATCACTCCTGTAAGACGAAGTGATGAATCACTTAATTCTTTTTATTCCTGCACTCACTGCCCTGCTCAAGTTTTTGTCACTTTTATTTGACCCACTGTGGCATTTTCTAAATGGCTTCTCACCCAGTTTTGACCACCTTGGGGCTCAAGGCCATCCATAAGCCCAGTCTTTTTGCCACTGGACCTCACCAGAACACTGGGGCACTGGTACTGCTTATTACAGAGTTCGCCACTGTGTGCTCAGCACCCAGCATGTGCCCAGGGCATCAAAGGTGCTCAGTAAATATATGCCAGTGAACAAAGAACAAGAGCACAAAAGGAACATGATGGATGATGGAACAGGGGTTACTTGTAACAAACGGGATTGAGGGTCAAGGCGGGGGAAGACTTGACTTTCCATGTGTCTCTACAGTGTGGATTTTTTTCCTCTTACTGTATTGCAAAGCTAAACAAAGGAACTAAGAAAAATAGCCAGGAGGAGGAGAAACTGCAGGCTCTGTTCCCAGATCTGCACAGGGGGAGACGTGAGGGGCCCGTGGGTGGCCAGCGGACAGCCCGCCGAGCCAGGAGCCTGGGGACGGGGAAAACCACCTCATGGGGCTCCACATGGAAAAGGGGAACTTACTGCAACATGAAGACATTAATTAGAGACAACTGAAAGTGGGGATTGGTTTTTGAGCCAGTTTCTGGGCTCCTTGTGGATTATGTTAAAGTACATTGTCAAAAGCTGTGGGAAAAATACATGCCAAGGGTCAAAGAAACAGACATCCACAAAAGTCCCCGTTGCGGCTAATCAGCAGGGTGATGTGTGGACTGGGTGCAGCAGACACCGGGCCTGTCCTGCAGCGGACAGGCAGAACCACGGAGGAGTGGGGCGATGCAGGCCAGGAAGGCAGGGAGCGGACAGAGGGCAGGAGTCAGCTGCCGAGGATCAGGTGGGTCCCACACACCCTTCCTGCAGCTCTGACACCCAAGGGCACCTGCTTCGGGGACTGACGTTTCTGCTATGGGTGGAGGCTGCACCTGGCCCCTAGAGGAGGCCTTGGTGGGCTGGCTGAGGCCACAGCGCAGAGGAGACAGACGAGGGGAGCCCAGGGCAGCAAGGCCCTGCGGTGTGCAGGGTTTCAGAGTTCACCCTCAAGGGCTTCCCTAGGGGTTCAGGGATAGAAAGAAGCCACCTGTCAAGGCAGGAGGCGTGGGATGCATCCCTGGTCCGGGAAGATACCACATCCACAGAGCAACTGAGCCCAAGGCCACACTACTGAGCCTGTGCTCTAGAACCTTAATTACCAAAGCGCGCGCCCCGGAGCCCCATGCCCAAAGGAAGCCACTGCAGTCAGAAGCCCACACAGCACAGTGAAGAGCAGCCCCCACCCGCCGCCGCTAGAGAAAAGGCCACGCAGCAGTGAAGACCCATCACGGCTAGTGAACAAGTGCGTACACAAATTAATAAACAAGAGTCCAGTCCCAACTTTGTCACCGACTGGCAGTGTGAACTGGGGAAGGCACAGGACTTCCCTGTTTTCTCATCTAAAAACAGGGACGCCAGCAGTACCCACCCGCAATAGACTGCACGTGTGTGTCTGCCTGAAATTTGCTGGCCCTTCATGTGAAGAAATCAGGAGGCGGGGCCTTTTATCTTGGGCCCGATACAGGAGACCACAGCCTAGGCCGATGGGGCATGGCCTCCCAGAGGGCAAGACAGAAGGGAACCGTGAAGGAGCGCGCAGTGTGACAGGCTGAGAGGCTCAGTGTATTGCAGAACTCCTCCAGGGGAACGCCCGAGACCCCAGGGTCTGTCCTGAGACCTTGCTAGTGGACAGAAGGGCCACACCCTGACCACGGAGAGTGCCCACCCTCCCTGCCGCGGGCCTTCCCAGCCCTGCCCTGTCCTCATGCGGAGGTTCAAGCACCTGCTGCACAGATCCATATGGGCTGGGTGCTGGGGGTCGCTGAGGCTGGGGATCGGTCCTGGGGCAGGAGGGTGCAGGTGGGACAGGAGGAGAGGGAGAGAAGACAGGGGGCCAGCCCAGCCCAGAGGGAAAAGACCACCAGCCCACGAGTACAGCTGAGCCAGGCTGGCGCACATGAGCACAGGGCAGGGCTCTGGACCAAGCACCTGCCACTACTCTGCAGACCTAGTGAGTCTTCCGTCCGCCCTGAGGACAGGCGTGCAGTGACAGGAACACTCACAGTTCTCTGCCGTTCCCCGACATTTTGAAGCCACCAAACGGAGCCTGTGCATAGATGGCATTGTAGCAGTTGATCCTGGAAAGAGAATAGAGAGACGCTTGTGGTCACCGGGAGAGGACCCGGCCAGCCCTCGAGCGCTGTGGGCACTTGGTGCTGGGTGCAGAGCATTGCCGAAGCGATGGTCTCTGTCCAGGTTTTATACCAGGAAAGCCATGTATTCCATCTCTGCCTTCTTGCTCTCACCACCAGAAACTAAAGTTTGAATATTGTGAAGTATAAATCTTCTCAATAGGGGTAGGAAGGAAATGACAAGGGGAGAAAAAGACAGAGGCGAATTTTGCTGAGGGGATAAGAATCAGCTCTGAAATGATACAGGACTCATTTCAAAGTTCTCCTGCTTCTTGGCCTCCAATTCACATTTATCCTCTAAGATTATCTTTAAAATGAGGATGGTGTCATCAGCGGATGAAAGAGAGACTTTCATCCATACTTTGCACAAGAATATGCGCTGCTCTTAGAATAAAAAGGGGAGGTCCAACACAGCGGTCAAGAGCACCGGCTTCATCTGAGCTCTGCTCTGCCGTGTGCTCGCTGTGTGAGCCCGGGCAAGTCACAGAGCCTCTCTGCGTCTCGAGTCCCTCAGCTGTGAGACAGAGATGATGACGGTGGTCACAAGGAGGGGGCAATGTGCTCAGACGTGTGTGGTGCATAATGCAGGACGGAAAGCTCTCTGCTCACAGAAGGGTAAGGAGACCGGCTGGCTGGCAGCTCGGGGGCTGGGCACTCACGCTCTACTTACCAGACGGTTCCAGACTCTAACGCAGAGGCTAGCTTCAGTGCTTTATCGAGGTTTTTTGTGAACACAGCTGCTGTGAGTCCATATTCAAGGCTATTTGCTCTTTTGATCACTTCCTCAATATTTTTGAACTTCAGTATTGGCTGCACTGGTCCAAAAATCTGTGATTAATTGGAAGGATGGCAATGAGAGGCGGCAGAGTGAGGCGTGTGTGCCCTGAGCAGGCACCTCCTTCACGTATGCTCTTTTCACACACCCAGTGCTCACACCCATGGGAGAGCATGAGTGAGGGACGGCAGCCAAGCATTCTTTTTAGCTGTGTGAGGGTTGAAATCTGAAGGAAAAGACTGAACTAAACAAAAGTAAAAAATAACTATCAAAATACTATGTTGGGTGGAAGCCCTCTCACTGTGGTCAGGGCATCTTGAGGCCCCAGCCTCAGAAGAGCCTCTGCGTGCCAGGACGCACAGACAGCTCTGAAAGTCATCCCTGGAAAGTTACTGTGAAGGGTGTTTGCAGGCACAGACTGTGGGCCCTGGCCTCTCTGTGCGGTGTGGTCTATCAAGGAAGATGCCCCAAAATGTTTCCCTAATAATTCCCAGGGAAGGAATGAGGCCGTGTTTCTCACCATCTGCAACATAGCAAATAAAAGGAGAGTTACAGGCTGAACATTCAGAGGTAACTTTGCAAGGAGCCTGTAATGGACTCAGTGTTCAGCACCACAGCTCAGGAGGACAGTGTCAGCCTGCCAAAGTACCTCCCTGGTTCCCAAGGGGCTTCTCTCACGGAGGTTAAACAGCTGAGTCTCACGCCATCATGGTACAGTTAGTAACCCCCCGAAATCCCAAGGAGAAGGTGTATAAACAGCTCATACCAGCAAGACTCTGGCAGTGATTCCCTCTTTCATGTGCCCCCCAAAATGCCACAGCCTGAGGTCCAGGCACCTGGGACCCAAGTGGGAACCACTTAACAGTGGCCCAGAAAGACAGGATTACACTCTTACGGGAGTTACCCTAATTTCCACCACTCCAAGGACGCCCATGATGGACAGCTACTAAGAGACTTCTAGTCAGGACAGGTCTTCGGGATGAACAGTTGCCATTTAGGTTTGGTCTGGGGAGTGAGTGCGGCTTTGGGCCCCGAATCCCTGGCTCAGTTTCTGATAAGAGCACAGGCAGCAATGGCTCTCCACCCCCAGCTAAGCTGAGGACAGGTCAGAGCACAGAAGAGGGACTGTTGTTCCCAGAGAGGATGAGCAAGGCATGAAAGTGGGGGCTGAGACAAGCTCACAGGTCCTGGGGCAGGACGACTGCCCAGAGGACTCCAGAGGAGAGGGAAAAGACCGCAGAGCAAGGAAAACACTCCCTTCCCAAAGGCTTCGGGGATCCCTTGGCCCTGGAGAAAGCTCTTTTTGAAAGGCCCAGCCCCTTTCCTCGCCCCCAGGACCCCAGCTCAGCACAGGACATGGTTTTCCTCGCAGCCCCCTGACCTCCTCTTTGGCGATCCGCATGGTGTCCGTAACTTCTGAGAAGACGGTGGGTTTGATGAAGAGCCCCCTGTCTTCCATGGCAGAGCCCCCGCATTCCAGCTTGGCTCCCTCCTTCTTTCCGCTCTCAATCAGATCGAGGATTTTGTCGAACTGCTTCTGGTCAATCTGTAAAACAGAGGTAGGCAAGCTTGGCTTCTTTCTGGATGCTGGCTGCCAGCGTATGTGTCCAACAGCCTCCTGTGTGATGGCTGATCTCGTTATGTTCTAGCCAAGACAAAACTCATGGACCAGATGTGCCTTGTATGCAAATGTAGCTCCAATGCCCAAATCTAGGTTCTCTGGGGCGGGGGAGAGATGGGCTGTTCTCATCCTCTCCAGGTATGAGTGTATTCATACATCTGACCCCCTCCATGGGTGCTGTGTGCTAAGTCGCTCAGTCAAGTCCGACTGGACTCGCAACCCCCTGGACTGCAACCTGCCAGACACCCTTGTCCATGGGACTTTCCAGGCAAGAATACTGGAGTGGGTTGACATTTCCTTCTCCAGGGGATTTTCCCAACCCAGGGATCAAACCCACATTCCCTGTGTCTCCTACATTGCAGGTGGATTCTCTACCCACTTAGCCCTCAGGGAAGCCATGCTCTTAAGCAAATCCATGGGTGAAACAAAATCTGAAGTAGTCATATTCTTGGTTCTAACTCTTGAATCTTTCTAGGGTTGTCAGATTTAGCAAATAAAACCACAGGATACCCAATTAACTTTGAATTCCTAAAAAAAAAAAAAAACAAGAAACAATTTTTAAAGTATAAGCAAATCCCAAACAATATTTGGGAGTACTTATGCTAAAAATGTATCCACTGTTTATCTGAACTGGGTTGTTATTGCTTAGTTACTAAGTTGTGTCTGACTGTCTGTGACCCCATGGATTGCAGCATGCCAGGCTTCTCTGTCCTTCACCATCTCCCGGAGCTTGCTCAAACTCATGTCCATCGAATTGGTGATGCCATCCAACCATCTCACCCTCTGTTGCCCGCTTGTCCTCCTGCCCTCAATCTATCCCAGCATCAGGGTCTTTTCCTATGAGTTGGCTCTTTGCATCAGGTGGCCAAATATTGGAGCTTAAGCTTCAGCATTTGAACTGGTTGCCATGTATTTTATCTGGCAAAACTGCACATTGCTCCTTGGGCACCACAGATCAGAGTGTAACACTTACTGGAATTCCCCATCCACAGGGGAGAGAAGTGAGAAATAATGCTGACAACCTTACTCATCACCCGTGGACACAAAATAGAGGCTCAAGGGGGTAGACAGGCTGCTCCTGGTTGGTAGGGAGCCAGTTCATCAGAAGAGCTCTCCTTTCTGCCACTTTGATAAGGGGTCTCCTCGGCTGGAGTGTACCCTATAATTCCAGCTTGTGGATGCTATACTCAACCAGCTGGCAAAGGGCACCTCTCTGGGAGACTCAAGGTGGGGAAGTGCTCTCCCCACTCAAAATGGTCCTTCTTACCAAGTCCATGGGAACCCTGTTCTTACCATGACTCTGTTGTAAATCCCTTTCTCTCTGGCTGGGAGAGACAGAGTTTTGATAGATAGGTTTGCTGTAGCTGTGACTTTCAAGTAAAAACGTGGCTCAACTTAAACAAATTCAAAACAAAACAAACAAAAAAAAAGACAACCTAAGGAGAAAAGGAAAGATATACCGATCTAAATGCAGAGTTCTAAAGAATAGCAAGGAGAGACAAGAAAGCCTTCCTAAGTGATCAATGCAAAGAAATAGAGGAAAACAATAGAACGGGAAAGACTAGAGATCTCTTCAAGAAAATTAGAGACACCAAGG
>SJYV01036113.1:239958-264545 GCA_006410875.1 Neotragus pygmaeus
CTGAACTGAACTGAACTGAACTGAGTGACTGAACTGAACTGAATGGTGCATTTGGATGACTCTGTCCCTGAGGCACAGGCTGGCTTTCTTTGAAAGAGTAGGCACAAACCATGCAAGCCCCTTTCCAGTCATCTGATGAAATGTGGATTCAGTGTTAAAATACCAACATGATCCATACCTCACACTTCATACTAGGATAGATTCCAAATAGATCAAAGACTTAATCATGAAAGGTGAAGTCATAAAAAGTTTTCAGATTCTCTCAGGTGGGAGAATGCCTTGGTAAAACAGGAGTGCTGATGGCCTTTCTATGACTTGAAATGCAGAAGCCAAGAAGAAAAGATGAATAATTTTGAGTAAGCAAAAAAAGAAGGCAAAACCATCATAAGCAAAGTCAAAGGGCAAAACAACAAACTGGAAAAAACTGACAAGTCACATAATAGATAAAGCTAATCTCTCAAGGATGTAAAGAATTCTTATAAGTGACAAAAAGTGATCAGCAGTACAAGTGAAAAATATGCAAAGCACATGCATGGTTGATAGAAAAGGAAACATAAATGACCTTTAAGCATAATACTAATATGTTCCTCTCTACTCATAAGAGATATGCTATGCTGTGTGCTGTGCTGTTGGGCTATACTTAGTTGCTCAGTCAAGTCCCACTCTTTGAGACACCATAAACTGTAGCCCACTGTAGCTCCTCTGTCCATGGACTTTCTCCAGGCAAGAATACTGGAGTGGGTTGCCATGCCCTCCTCCAGGGGATCTTCCCACCCCAGGGATCGAACCTGAGTCTCCCACATTGCAGGCAAGTTCTTTACCAGCTGAGCTACCCGGGAAGCCCCTAAGAGATATATGTACATTGAAAACAAACGAGATATCATTTTTAACTATCAGATGGGCAAAACGCCATACGTATCTGTTAGTAAGCCTGGAGAAACAGGCAGGCTCATACAAGGTTGGTGGGAGCATGAGTGGGTTCATCCTTTTCGGCGGTAAATTGGCGATGCTTATAGAAATTACAAATGTGCTCTCATTCGGCAATCCCACTTGAGAAATTTGTCCTGTGGATTTCCTTGCACATGTGCAGAATGACATACTCTGTGGCACTATACGTGATTGCACACATCCACATACTTATCAGTACATGTTTCTAAAATTCTGTTGGATTCATACAGCGGAATTCTATTTCCCTGGTGACTCAGATGGTAAAGCGTCTGTCTACAATATGGGAGACCCGGATTCGATCCCTGGGTTAGGAGGATCCCTGGAGAAGGAAATGGCAATCCACTCCAGGACTATTGCCTGGACAATCCCATGAACAGAGGAGCCTGGTAGGCTACAGCCCATGGGGTCGCAAAGAGTCGGACACGACTGAGTGACTTCACTATAGAAAGGAACAAGGCAGGCTCCCATGGTTTGGTATGGTACAGAAGGCTCTGCAAGTTTCTTGTTAGGGGATAAAAACCAAGGTGCAAAACAGTATTGTGTACAGGTATCTGGGGTAAAATAAATAAATAAATTCTGGGAGACCAGAATTCATATTACATTCTTGTATACATACTCAATTTTGTTGGTATATACAAAAATTCTGGAGACTTTTCAGCCAAGAACTAAGGACACAGGATACCCATGGAGGGAAGAGTAATAACCATGTGTAGAATGAATGGAAGGGAGCTTTCTCACTATTGACCTTTATATGTATTTTGGCTTTTGACCATGTGTTTGTGTATGCGTGCTCAGTTGCTCAGTTGTGTGACTCTTTGCGACCCCATGGACTGTGACCTTCCAGGCTCCTCTGTCCATGGGACTTTCCAGGCAAGAATACTGGAGTGGGTTGCCACTTCTTCCTCCAGGGGATCTTCCTGGCCCAGGGGTCAAATACATCTTTCCTATGTCTCTTGCATTGGCAGGGAGATTCCCTTCCACTCCGCCACCTGGTAAGCCCCCCATGTGTATGTGCTGCCATCTCAAAAAGGAATTCAAATTACAACAGGCCTGGTAATCTGGTAATTTCTCTCTGGGTGAACCAAGTCTTGGGTTAAAAGCCAGGATTGCTTTCTCCTCCTCTTCGGAGACCGAGAGATTTGTGGGGCTTCAACAAACTACAGATCTTCAGTGGCCGCTGACCATGTTCTGCCTCCAAGACCATCTATCCTGCAGCCAGCACTGGGCCTCCATGGAAACTCTACCCATCCAGATTTGACTCTCCCTGGTGAGTCTGTGTGAATATGTTGTGTAAATCTAATAATCCTCCATGAATGTCAGCTGCTGCCTCACTGTGCAGAAGAACCTGCTACAAAGTGAGGGCTGTGCCAGAGCACCACACCAGAGACAGAGAAGCAGGGACCCAAGGGTAGCCAAGGCAGCAAGCAGCTCTGCTGAGAGGAGGGGCTGGACAGGGCTTGGGACCCTGCCCTGCTCCAGGTGGCCTGTGTGAGTCCATGCATCTCTTTGCTCGGTTGCCAAATAAACCTGCATAATTTTGGAACATGCCGGCTGCCTGTAGTGGACCCTGAGCTGGTCAGCTAGTTGTTTTACTGGTATGAGATAGACAGGACTATTTAGACAGCTGTAAATCCTCTCAAAGTAAAATCTTATTAACGTAGATGAAAAAGCACTTTGGGAGGAAAAAAAAAAAAACACTCAACAGCATCCCTAAATAATACGCTGAAGTTAGATGGCTTAAGGGAGTTTTCAAAAGGACTTTCAACAGCAGCATCAAAAGCACTGATGAAATCAACACCACTCCACTCTCTTGGAAGAGATTTCTATATCTGGCTTCAGAAGTCAAGCCTGAAACCTTGGAAAGAGACTTACAAATAATGATGGGGTAAAAGGGANAAAAGGACTTTCAACAGCAGCATCAAAAGCACTGATGAAATCAACACCACTCCACTCTCTTGGAAGAGATTTCTATATCTGGCTTCAGAAGTCAAGCCTGAAACCTTGGAAAGAGACTTACAAATAATGATGGGGTAAAAGGGATTCCTTAGGATGGATCAGCTCACATATTCCCCATGGATTCTGGATTAGCTTCACAATCACAGCAGATTCAATAATGACTTGTGGCCACATCTGTACGCAGACCAGAAATCCAACCAAGGACGCTGGACTTTGTCTCACTGGCCACTACTAGGATGGGGGTTGAGGCCTGACAGGAAGCGGAGTGTTGGCCACAAGTAGAGATATTTCTCTCCACCAGGGTCACGTGGCACCAGAGCTACAGCATGTGGGCTGGGCCAAGGCAGAGGTGGGAGCTGTGGCCAGACACACACCTTTCCCACGTGGCCCTCCCCACTCCCCAGCCAAGGTGTCCCCCCAAGGATGGTCAAGCAACACCTAACTGATGTGGCTTGAAGTCATGTATATTCACTTCCACCTAGCTTAGGGTGCCTGCCATTTAACGCCTCTCCCCTTAAAGAATGAAAAGTTATTAGATGCCTTGAAATGTCCTTAATATTCATCAATAGCTCTGTCTTCCAGATGAGGAAACTAAGGTTTGGAAGGAGCTTGTGGTTTTCACAAAATTCCAGAGCCAACCTTGTCCTCAGTTTCATGGCTTCCCATGGAAACACACAGGGCCAACGCAGTGGGTGAGTAGCTAGCTCCTGGGACAGACGCAAATGGGCGAGTCCTGACATGTGATTTGAAATTTCCTGGCTGGAGCAGGACTTTGGCTACAAGCAAAGTGGGTTACTGTTGAGCTCCATTTCAATAATTCATGGGATGGTTAGGCTGTCCTCTTTTAAATATTTATCCATCTGCTGCCCTGCACAATTAGAAAGTGATACAGGATGTGCCCTCTTACTGAGGTTATTAAACCTTGGGGTTATGATCATTTCCAGCCTGTTGTTAGCTTCGCAAACCAGGCTGCCAGAGACACGTTCCTGCTGTTCAGAGATGTGTCCTGATCCTCTGAGCCCTTTCTGCTGGGATTCTGATGGTCACCTTGTCCTGTAATTCCCATAGGCTCAGAGACCGCTAGCCTCTGACTCCAGGTGCCACTTCCACCTGCACTCTGCTGCCTTTCAGCCCGGCTTCCGACTCGCTTCTGCAGAGAGGCCACGCAAGCAAGCAGCCTCTGCCTGCGGCTCTCTCCTAGGAACACTGTGGCTCAGAGAAGAGGTGCCTCTGGCTGGAGGGTGCAGGCACACGGGCTTGTGAACTGGGAATGCCTCTCTTCTGCCAAGGCCCAGAGCTCAGTATTACCTGCTGTGAAGAGCTGAGTGTCTGTGTGTCCACTCTGATTTCATAACCTTACCAAGGCCTGACGGGACTGAACTGTCAGTCGGCATTGGAACAGCAGCCCTCAGCGGGCAGGCAAGCGGGTGAGGGAGCCCTTGCCTCAAGAGGGACCCTGAAGCAGGGAGCAGCAGAGCTGTGCAGGGCCGGAAGCCTGTGTGCTTAACCCCTCAACACGCACTTGGGACGTGACGCCTCAGTTACCTGGGGCCCCTGTTCGGTCCTGACGTCAAAGGGGTCTCCAACCGGCCGCTTCTTGGCATACTCCACACTCTGCCTGACAAACTCGTCGTAGACCTGCTCCTCCACGAACACCCTGGAGGCGGCCGTGCAGCACTGGCCTTGGTTGAAGAACACTCCCTGATGGGCGCACTCCACTGCCAAGCTCACTGCGGGGAGGGGCGGAGGGGAGAGGAAGCGATTAAGTCGTTAGGGCCTGACGGGCGACAGCTGCAGCTCTAATTGCCCACACGGGAAAACAGGCCTCGGGATGGCTGCGGTGCAGAAATTAATTTTGCTCAGCGCTTCCCAAAAGTGGAGGATGGGAAAGGGGGTTTTCGGGTCCACGGAGTTCCAGGTTAAATAGGTCCCTGACTGCTGGATGTCTCAGCATCTTTACTGTGCTAATGAGCACGGAGACTGTTCATATCCCCATCTCCCTTGCCCACGGATCCCTCCCCTTCCTTTTCTGGGGAGTAGTGGTCTATAAAATAACCTTTTTTAAGTATTGATGTTGACCAGTTGGTGAGAATTTTTCAAGGGGCCGAAATTTTCCACCTTGAGTGACAAGGGGGAGCTTATGAAAGGAACACAACACTATGTGTGACTTAATAGGGTTTTAAAAAGTGTGTTGATTCTGCCTCATGAAGGTTGGATCTGCACTGTGGAGAGCTACACCGAAATAAAACCAGGCACTCAGACTGAACTAGCAGGGTGCTCGGGGAGAGGCCGCTGACATTCGCTGAGGGGCTTCTACACCCCACCTGCCCACCCCCCAACTCCAGGGCAGCTTCCCTTTGCATAAAGCAACAGCCAGGCCCCCCTGGACGTGGGCGGAGGGTCCACATCAGCCAGCTTTGCTCTCCAGGCAGCTCTGAGGAAGGCTGCTCTGGGCTTTAAGAGCCGTCGTTACCCAGAAAGGGCTTCTGTGTCAGTCACTGTGACAGCAGGACACCGTCACAGGGTTCTGTCTCTGCCTGCACCCCACCTTCTCCTAGGCAGCTTCAAACTACGCCTGCTCCGAAACAGCTCTTTACTTCCTGACAGCACCCAGGGGCGGGCAGCTGCAGTATTGGGAGACGGTGGCATGTTACTGTTGATACGACGCCTGGGATGCCAGCTATGCCAGGATTGAATTTTGTGGACAGGCACTGCCCAGCAGAGGAATAGGAGATGGGTGTTTATGACCCTTGTCAAGCCAACACTCAGACAGGAGTCTGTGTTTCTGCTGCAGGCTTCCCGACTGCAAGGGAAGAGAGTACGCTGACGGGCAGAGAGGTTTGGAGTCACAGGAGGGCTCAACAGGAGTCCTGCTCTCGGAGACTGGAGCTTCAAGCTCCACACGTGGGTCACGTGGGGCACCCAGGACTGCCCCACGCGGCTGCACAGACCACTAGCAACACTGGTCCTACTTCCCGTAGGAAGCAGCGAACCAGGCGAAAATGAGCAGTCCGTCTTCACACCCAGCTCGCCTTCCTTCGGTGGCGCTTGAGTCCTGGCCCAGTCCTCTCCCCTGCCCGGAGCCCACTGTGAGGAGGAGAAGCTGCTACCAGTGATCTACACCTGTGCCAGAAACGACGCTAGGGTCACTTCTCGGGGAAATGTGCAACTCTAACCTTATCTGACCATGGAACGGGAGGCTTCGGACTGCTTGAAAGGCATCCCAGGCACCAGTGGGAAGGCGGGGAAGTGCTCATCAAGGCAAAGGCGTTTCAGTGTCCTTGGGAAATCACACCTTGGGCAGCTGACCCTGCTGGCAGGTCAGCCACGGCCCTACATGGCCCTTTCTTCCCTCTTCTGGACACGGCAACCCAGAATAGTGCTTACTTTAATGCTGTATCATGAGACACAAGCTGCTAGACAGGCAGGCTTTCCCAGGGAAGAGGCAGTCAAGGGAAAGCCAGCGCCCAAGCCAGCAGGATACTCCTGAGGGCCCCTGCCACGGGCCTCTGATTCGTCAGGTTTGAGACAAAGAAGAAAGGAACACCTCGAGTCCTCGAGAGCTGGCAAGCGGCACAGGAGGCACTGAGCTGGAGGGCAGAGTGATGAATGCCTATGGGGGTGCCCATCCCTGCCTCCTGGCCTCCCCCGCCCCACATAGGGGCTCTGAAGAAGACCCAGACCCACTGGCACGGCCCCAGCTCTGCATGGACAGGGAAGGAAAACTCAGCCTCGAAGGGCAGAAACAGGCGGCCCTTGTGGCTACACATAAAACCTGCCCTCCTCCAGGGCGGCTTCCCACCGCCAGTGAAGCTGGCCTTCGGTCTCCGTCTGCCTGTTATTTACGGTGCGACGACCCGAGGTGCAGAAACATCCCCGCGGCGTGTGTGCCTGTTTCCTGCAACTGGTTCTGGCTCAGGCAAGGAAGTGAGGAGAAAGCTGTGGGCCGAGTGAAGCCGCTGCGACTCCGGGAAGCGGGGAGACTCACGGTCGGCATCAGCACACACGATGCAGGGGTTCTTCCCGCCGAGCTCCAGCGTCACCCTCTTCAGGTTGCTGTGGGAGGCCGCCTCCTTAACCAGCTTCCCAACCTTCGGGGTAAAAACCAGACCGGAGAAGCCTCAGACAGAGCCGGAGTGGCAGGGCGATCTGAGCAGGCCCTGGGCTCTCGCAGCGTGCGTGTCCTCCTGGACCCGACCGTGACCCGGCTGGAATCCCGGCTCTGAGCGGCTCCCCGCAGGGGTGGACCGGAGCCTCGCAGGCCCGTGGCTCGCCCACGGCCACCCACGGTGAGCAGCGGAGCTGACCTCGCCTGCTGCCTACCGCCAGCAGCAGCCGGTCTAGCCGAGGGACCGAGGCGCGGCTGTTCTGCGCGGTCCTTTGGTCTGATCTGAGGGACTCCCAAGGGCTAGAGAAACGGGGGCCCTGATCTGCAGGGCAGGAAGGTGCCCATCCTCTGGAAACGCACCCCACGACCGAGGGCCCCGGGGGCAGGGAGAGAACGGCTTCTCCATGAAGTGACCATGGTAACTGCAAGCTGGGCCACCCTAGCTCCCGTGTGTGCCCGTCACCCCTACACCACTGGAGGGGGCCTGGCCCAGCAGCACCTCGTCCTGGGGCCACCAGCTCAGGACCGGCAGACTCAGAGGCCAGGGGCATGGGGGGCCTAGGGCCAGACAGCCAGCAGGAGGCGGAGCTGGGCTCCCAGGGCTGAGGGAGAGTGTGGCATGAAGCAGGGCACTCAGAGCCGGTGCTCCGGGACAACGCAGACGGCCCCACGGTCCCAAGAGAGGGCAGCGGGGGCAGGGACACGCCCCCTGTCACGGAGAAGACGGGAGACCTGGGAGCCACTGCGGGGGGGCCCCTCTCTGCCCCCACCCCTCTGTCCCCATCTTGACGGTCCTGTCCTCCAGCCACATAAGAGGGGCTGGGGACCCCTGTTGGACGAAACTAGGAAAGATAGGAATGCTTATTGCTTATTGTCCCATCACTTCATGGGAAATAGATGGAAACATGGGAAACAGTGGAAACAGTGTCAGACTTTCTATTTTTGGGCTCCAAAATCACTGCAGATGGTGACTGCAGCCATGAAATTAGAAGACGCTTACTCCTTGGAAGAAAAGTTATGACCAACTTAGAAAGCATATTCAAAAGCAGAGACATTACTTTGCCGACTAAGGTCTGNGGATTGGGGGCAGGAGGAGAAGGGGACGACCGAGGATGAGATGGCTGGATGGCATCACAGACTCGATAAGCGTGAGTCTGAGTGAACTCCAGGAGATGGTGATGAACAGGGAGGCCTGGTGTGCTGCGATACATGGGGTCGCAAAGAGTTGGACACGACTAAGCGACTGAACTGAACTGATTGCCTGGGAGATTTTATCCATCTATTTTTTTAAGTACAGACGCACTTTCTCATTAGAAACAATTCCACATGTAGATGCATATAAATTAAAGGGGAAAGATTTTATCTCCCCTCATCTGTTAATGCCCCAGTACTTACCGAGGAAGCCACAGTAAGAATTTCTTGGGAGTCTTTCCAGGCAATTTCTATTTCTCTACACACACCTTTTTATTAATAGTGTATATATATGCATATATAGTAGTGTTAGTCACTCAGTCGTGTGCATGACTCTTTGTGACCCCATGGACTATAGCCTTACCAGGCTTCTCTGTCCATGGAACTCTGCAGGCAAGAATAGTGGAGTGGGTTGCTGTTTCCTTCTCCAATACATATATATATGTGTGTGTGTGTATATATATATGTATGTATGTATGTGTATATATGTATATGTGGTATATACTTCCCTGCAGTTTACTATTTGTGTGTGTGCTTTAGCAATAGATCATGGCCCAGCTTTCCTTATTGTAATGGCTATAAAACATCATATAGTATAGATACAAAATAATGCAAAGTATGTCCTTGAATGCTCATGAAAATAGTAGTTGTTAAGCAGCTACTTCAGAATGGACTTTCTGAATCAAAAGTTGACACTTTCAAATGTGTGATCAGTACTACAATATTGCCAGTCACCCTAGGCTTATTTTCTTTTAACCTTGATTATGCAGTTTATCCTATGGCTATTTCACATTTTTATCTTATCTAACAATATTTTCTTCTGAGGCTTCTGAATAATTCAATTAGATGTTTATTTAGTTTGGAAACTGAATCAGTAACTTTTTTTTTTTTTTTTACTATTGCTATGTACTAAAGTGGGGTCAGATTTAGCACAGGGACGTATCACAGTTTAGCTTCTAAAGGAAAAATTCCCAGTGACAGTTGCTGGCTCCTCCGGCTGGTAAGAGTTACCTCTGTGGACCCAGTGAAGGCTATCTTGTTGATCTGAGGGTGAGAAGAAATTGCTGCTCCCACTGTGGGTCCAAATCCTGGTACGATGTTCACCACACCTGGAGGGAATCCCACCTGGAAGGAAATCGAGACGGTGTTCAGAGGAGGAGATTGGGAGAGCCACGACTGGGCGGGGTCCCTGAGTGGAGTGGCAGCCTCATCTGGAAGCTTGGGCCCGGGTCTGACAACCTCTCTAGGGCCAGACCCAGTCAGCTAGCGAGTGGGTGGGACGTGGTAAGGCCTATACCTCTCTTTCAGGTGGCCTGCCTACCCCAAAGGGCTTCTGGATAAAACAGCAGTTGCCTTTGTAGCGGAGCACCATTCTGTGTGTGTCTGCATGTGTGTGTGTGTGTGAGTCGGTATGTATCTCTGTGAGTCTGTATCTGTCTGTGTTGAGGGAGCAGGGACACCTTGGTCACAGCCCCCAGGCTCAGAAGCATCTGCAAAATACATTTCCTGGGCTTCAACTTAGTTTTAAAAAATCTGTCCCCTTACTGTTCCAAATGGCAATATGGTCTCACTCCCTCAAAGACCCTGACTGTTGAACCTGGGTCACTCTGAGAGTTAGTACATCCTGAAGGTGGGGAGCAACGTTTCGTTCACATGGTGCTCTGCATCTGCTAGGTGCTTTTTATTAACCAAGAGCAGCGTAAATGAGCTGGAGGGTGGGGGGGAATGCTCTTCCGCATTTGATATTATAAAACACATTAATTCAGAAATGCAAGATTTTAGGACATGGCACTCAACTCTTCAGTTTTCCTAAAAACCTTTTTAAACAACTGTGACTTTAGAATCTGTAAGTCTAATTATATGATGTCGTCAGGTCCCACATCACCGGTCAGAAGAGAGTGGAAAACCGATCAGTTGCTGGCTCTGCAGCCTTATATCTAAACAGTAAATGTTTCACTTCCCGGTCATATTGGCCTGGCTAAGAGATGAAATGAATGGACCTTTCCTCCCATCCCTCTTTTCTTCCTGTTTCTTTAAAAAAAAAAATCTTTGTAACATAAGGGACAGAATGACTGAAATACATTGCCAGGTGTGTCCGGAAGGAGGTGGCCCTTTGGGCAGCTCATTTCCCCAAGTGGTGGCTGCCAGGGAGAGGACAGGTGCCTGAGAGCCAGCACTGGGGAGGAGGCTAGGGCTCGTAGCAGCCCCTCTGGGGGGTGCTGGTGGGGTCACAGCTCCAGGAGAAGGATGGACACCACGCAGTCAGGGTCTGGAGAAGTCACCTCTCAAGTGATCCCCTTGTAAATTCTCTAGACAAGACTTTGGCCAGAGACCACAGGTTTGAGCTCGTCATCAGAATGAAGCATTCTCATTAGGATCAGGGGGAGGAATGGAGTCCCTTCTAGTTCAGCAGCCACAAGCAGGAGCAGGGAGGAGTGGCTGCCAAGTGAAACCAGGAGGCATTCCCGTCCCACTCAGCCGGGAGCCAGTGGGCGCTGGCACGCATGGCCCGGCTCTGCAGGGCAGGCTCATCTCTGGCGGCACCCCGGCTCCCGGGAGTGGGAATGTTCCTGATAACATAGAGCATTTTCTCCTGGGACGTCTCACCTCTTTGATCAGAGAGCCCAGGTAGAGGGCGGTGAGGGGGGTCTGCTCCGCCGGCTTCAAGACCACGGTGTTCCCGCAGCAAAGAGCAGGAGCCAGCTTCCACACCAGCATCAGCAGAGGGAAGTTCCACTGCAGCAGAACACAGAGGGGTTGGGGGCCCCAGGGCTGCCCACAACGTTGTCCCCAAGGCCCAGGGATGTCTGCGGGGAGCATTTGCTTTTCATGGTTTAGATGCGGGGTATAGGAGGTCATGCATGAGTATGCAATGATCAGGGGCTTCCCTGGTGGCTCAGGGGTAAAGCACCTGCCTGCAGTACGAGAGCACTGGGTTTGATCCCTGGGTCGGAAAGATCCCCCGGAGAAGGGAATGGCTACCCACTTCAATATTCTAGCCTAGAGATTGCCATAGGCAGAGGAGCCTGGCGGGGTCCTCATATAGTCCACGGGGTCGCACAGATCAGAAATGAATGAAGCAGCTAAGCAGGAGCAACGGCAGCATGCAATGATCAGAACTGCATTGCTGCCCAGCGTCTCCTGAACTGCATCCTAGGAGATGCTAATAGGTGGTCACTGCAAAGAGGATTCTGCTCTAGGTGTACTACCATCTCCTCCTGCAGGTTAAACATGCCAGCAGCACGTTAGTACCTGGGAAAAGCCCCACAGGAATGAGGCCTGCCTCTCCTCAACTCAGATGCCACCCTATCTCTCTACCTAAAGAGCACAGACCGACCCCTGTCTGATGGGTGTTTGGTGACATTTATCTTGGAAAACACTTTCTTGTCCTCCTTTCACCACAGAGGCAGGGACACCAAAGTCTCTCTGGCATCAGGCCTGAGAAGCACCCTTGCCCACTGGGCATCCACTGTGAGCCTGGTGCAGTTCCAAACGCTGAATTCATCTGATCCCGACACACCTGTGTGGGGGCAATCACACTGCCACTCCCCTCGACAGAAGGGGGGATGCGGCGCAGAGGGCGAGCTCACTGGACCAAGGTCCCGGCTGTCAGACGAAGGCCAGATTCACAGCCAGGATCGTTTCCCCCACCACATCGTTGCCTAAGTGTCATCTGTGATGAGACGAGGTGAAACCGAGCGTCTCCAAGAGCACACCAAGCTTGATTCTAGCCAGCCCTCATCCCTGTGCCCACTCCCCCCATCCTTAGGCTCCGTGGATGTCTCTCCCCCAGGAGGGCTGATGAACGGCCAGCTAGATTTCGCCCCAGCTCTGTCTGAAATTCCTACCACGGTACACCAAACAGAACACCCCAGGTCCCAGGGGCCTGTGAGGCTGGCTGATGACAGCAGGCACAGCCCCGCTGGTCCCCAGGGTGTGCTTGTCTTCTAGACCCCACTCCTGAGCACACAGATGCCATCAGCTCTCCACGTCGACAAGGAAAGCTGCACCTTCTCCTGGCCTCTGCCTCTCCTCCCATCTCCCTTCTCTCTTACTGCAGCTGCTGGAAGGCCCAAGCCCGTGTGCCCAGCTCCCTTTCCATTGGCTCCAGCTACATCGAAGACACCCCCGGCACCTCTCTTGGGGAGCACATCTAACAGTAGGTGTCTCTGTTGTTTTGAATTTCCAGGTAGGAGATGACCTGGAGATGGAGATGGAGGACGGAAATGACCCCATCGACAGCAATCTCTTTCTGAAGATGAGTCACATCCCTGGGGGGCCTCTAACCCTGGCTGCTCAGGCTTCTCCCTGGGATTCCTTAGCGGTCCATGGAGCTCCTCTGGGCCCTCTTCTTTTCTCAGTCTACATCCATCTTTAGGGGACCCCTTCCCAACTTGATGGGCAAGAGCACCTCTGGCCTGACCATTGACTGGCTCTCAAACCTGATTACTGAAGTATCCCCCTTCCTTGCCCCCAGAGAGTGCTTCTCCAAGCCTCTCCACACTGCTGCCTGCCTCCACAGCTGCCGCGGTGGCCTGGGCCTTCCTCCCCCAGACGGCAGAATCACAGCAACCCTGGCACCTGCCAGGCGCTCCCCTACCCAGAAAGTCCTGGGCCCNCCCCTCCGTGCGCAGGCGCAGACGCCTTGCTCTGTTCCCGCTGCAAGGTGCAGACTCCAAGGCTCACGGAGCCCAGGCCCCATTTATGTTATCAGGAGGGCAGGGGCATGGCCGCCTCTGAATCTGGGCCTTCTTACTTCCATCAGGTCAGTGATGCTCTTCAGGCCGCTGCCCTGGACTTTTGCACCAGGGCATGTAGGATAGCTAGGTGAAAGGCTGGGGCCGCTTGATCTTTGCTTCAGGAATGAACCAAGCATTGTCTGAACAGGAGGCAACCCTTTCTTAGCTGAGTGGCCGTGGCAAGTCCCTGAATGTCATCCTGCCTCAGTTCCCTCATCTGTAAAACAACACTAATAATGGTATCTACCCTACAGGAGTACTGTGTGGGTTAGAGGAGTCCCATTCATAAAGCACTAGCAGCAGCGTCTACCCATGGTACCAGTCACATCCACTGTTCAAATGATGGTAATGAGAGCTGTGACGGTTGTCGTCACTTTCCCTTTTGGGGCCAGACAGGTGGTCAGCAGTCCTCATCTGGGGACAGTGAGGAGACAGGAGTGAGTGTTGCTAGAGATGACAGGGCTGGTCTGGGTCTGGGGTGTGTCTCAGCCCTCGTGGAAGCTGCTCAGGGACCCAGTCAGGGCAATCTGACAGCCAATACACTGCACCTTTGGCTCCTGTTGATTAACATTCCAAGTTGGAACTTTTCTTTTCCCAGGGGGAACTCAACAATTGTAAATAATGCCAAAATTCCCCAGGGCCCAGCTGCTCCACACAGCATCTGGTCGTCTATCAGCAGAACCTGGAGCTTGTTCTTGGCGCTTTTCTGGGATGGAAAAAAAGGGAAGGGCTGGGCAGAGCTTTGTGGGGACATGCGGGGCCTGAACCTCTGCCCAGCTCCAGTCCTGGCTCACCCTCCGGCTGGGTAAACTAGGACAGATGACCTAACCTCTCTGGGCCACAGCATTCTTATCTTTGAAACAGGATGATAAATATGACAGATCAAGTGCCTACAACAAGCCTGGGACAGAGTGAGCATTCAATAAGCATTGACTATTTTTATTATTAATTTAGTCATGTTTGCTTACTCTCATGATAACAGGAATTTGCCAGGTTGGTGTTATGGAATCTTTCCAAGCAAAACTGGGTCATGATAGCTTTAGAAAGGAAACTCTTAAAAAAAAAATCAAAAACAATTTTAAGGTGATTATGCAGACAGGAAGCAGAGAGATTAAGAGTTAGCTACTCGCCGGGACTTTTAAACAATTATTGTGGCTGGACCATGAGAGAACCACAGCTGCTTTTAAGTTTCTTTTTAACATTTTAGGAGAAAAATATACCTTCTGAGAAATCAACACATGTTAACCCTTAAATGCTAAAGAATGAAGGGAAAGTGCGGTGGAGACATGCCCACGATGCCCTAGTGCTGAGGCTGAAATGAAGGGCTCAGAAGTGGAGCTCTGCTTGAGATGAGAACAAACAGCGACAGCTCCTCTTTGGAGGCTCCCGAGATGAGCATCCGAACACGAGCCTGGGTCCAGGTAATGTGGTGAGGGAGAAAGCGCCAGGGCCGCTGGATCTGCCCATGGTCTCCAAACACTGAACACAAAGTATTCATGCCCGGCTCCATCAGAGCCACCAAGCTGGCAAGGGAACATGACGGAAGAGGCATTTTCTGCAGGAGAAGGCAGGAAAACCCTCTCAAGGGCGTGCTTTCCCTTGATGCAGTCTGGGTTCTAAAAACTGTATTTGCCGGTCACTCGCTTGTCCCTTCCACGGTGTGGTGAAGAGCTNCATGACGGAAGAGGCATTTTCTGCAGGAGAAGGCAGGAAAACCCTCTCAAGGGCGTGCTTTCCCTTGATGCAGTCTGGGTTCTAAAAACTGTATTTGCCGGTCACTCGCTTGTCCCTTCCAAGGTGTGGTGAAGAGCTGGACCTTACTTCTCGTAGGCAGTGAGTCTTGATGGCAGAGGCACTCTGCTCCATGTGTGCTCACAGCAGCCTTCCAGGACAGCCAAGAGGGCTGAAGGTGAAGAGGGGGGCCTTGCAGCCACCGCACCCCAAGATGATACTGACGCTTAAGGACAGGGAGGGGAGGGTACCAGGCACATCCTCTCCCGCCTGCTCTGAGTCCTCACGGACATTGCAGACAGATGAGCTCATGCTGGGGGAAAACAGAAATGTTTTTGAAGAAGCCAGTTTGGCAGCTTAAGAGTTGAAACTGGCTTTTGCTGCAGGAAGAACCAGAGGCTCTGTGGCGAGAGACACTGACCCTGGAGGGATCTCTCTCCCCCACTGCAGGCCGGCCAGCTGGGGTGGAGGAAGGAAGCTGCAGGTCTCTCCGTGTTTGTGGACGCACCCGCAGGGCAGCACACCCCAGAGCAGCACCCGAAGTGGAGTTTCTCCACCCTCCCCCCATGACACGCACGCAGAGCCAAGAGAATCTCAGTGTCCTCGCTGGCGCTGACCTCCACGCGGGTGTCCACCTGACCACTCATTCCCAACATCAAATCAAGAAAGGAAAGAACCGTTTTTCCAAATCAGAGGCCAAAAAGGAGGTTTCCTTTCCTACCAATGGGGCCTCCAGTTCTGGGCCAAGTGTTACACAGGAGTCTGAGCTATGAGATCGGCCTGTGCAGTCGGCAAAGGAGAAGGCCCCAGGGCCCCAGGATCTCCTCCGATCAATCACCCACCGCAAGACCAAAGGAAGGTCTGAGGATTCCAGTAAATTCTGCACTTGCTACTCCTAAATGTCTTCACAGCCCATCTCACGAGAGCAGCCCAGCCTCACACAATGCGATGAATAAAGATACACATTTTGCAGCTGAGGAATTACGGTGCTAGAAATCGCCAGGAGAACACACAGCTGAGCTTAGAACCTGGTCCTCAGATGGCATTATTAATAACTTCATCTGTTTAGTGCTTACTGGATGACGGGGACTGCAAAAGTTTTTAAATGGATCATTCTCACAACACTCAGATATCAATAATAGTGACATTCTCCGTGAAGAAACATACACTCAGGGAGGCTGAGCAAGTTGTCCAAAGTCACACAGCTGATAAAGCGGCAGAGCTGGAGTTNCTGGATGACGGGGACTGCAAAAGATTTTAAATGGATCATTCTCACAACACTCAGATATCAATAATAGTGACATTCTCTGTGAAGAAACATACACTCAGGGAGGCTGAGCAAGTTGTCCAAAGTCACACAGCTGATAAAGCGGCAGAGCTGGAGTTCGAACCTAGGTCTTTCACATTCTGAAGTTTCCTGTAGCTACGTTATCCCCTCACCATTACTCTACACACACTCACCACGGCCCATTTCAAGGGTGAAACGGGTGATTTTAAATCTACATATGGACACTTTTTCTGTGTCAAGGGGTGGCATTTATTTTAATAAGTATTAGAAAAACCACACCAGCACATTACACCCGTAATTTCCTAGACACTGTCCCTGAGGATGAGGTTAAATTTCAGTTTGGAAAGGAGTTGATGTGAAAACAAGTTAAGCTCGTAACTGTGCAGGTAGGACCAAGGTGCTGCCCAGCCCGGCTTTCTGGGAGCATCTCTCTTGCAGCCACTAGTGGAGCCGAACTTCCTCAGGCAGAGAAGACAAAGGCGGGGGCAAAAGTCTGACCTCAGAACGGATCGCCTGAGTCCAGGGGTGCGACGCCGGCCTGGGGCTGGAGAGCCGTCCTCAGAGGGCAGCACAGCCCCACGACCTCCCGACCAGCCCCGAGTCCTGTCTCCTGCGCCGGGAAGGGGCGGGCCTGGGGACCCGCGGGCCACGCCCCCCTCCCCGCGGGCGGGTCCCCGGTGCTCACCACCAGGACGGCGTGGTCCCTCCCCGCCGGGAAGGGGCGGGCCCGGGGGCCAGCGGGCCACGCCCCGCTCCCTGCGCGGTCCCCGCCCCGCTCCCTGCGCGGTCCCTGGTGCTCACCGCCGCGACGGCGCGGTCCCTCCTCCTCCCGACCCCGCACTCCAGGCCTCTCTCCTGCGCCGGGAAGGGGCGGGCCGGGGGCCAGCGGGCCACGCCCCCTCCCCGCGCGCGCGGTCCCGGGTACTCACCGCCAGGACGGCGCGGTCCCGCTCCACCAGGTCCGCCAGCTGCTGCAGCAGCCGGCCGCGGCTCGGGGCGTCCAGCCGGCGCCACGGAGAGCCCCTCTGGAAGGCGGCTTGTGCGGCCTCCACCGCCTTGTCCACGTCAGGCTGCAAGGCCGAACAACCGAGAGAGCGTGTCACCTTTGGCGGAGGGCTCGGCTGTCCTGGAACTGCAGAGTCCGGCCTCCATCCCGGCGCAGAGGACGGAGGCGGGCGGGCAGCTCAGGGCAGTCGCAGGGTTTCTAATCGCTTCAGTGGTCCGGGACTTTTAAGGGATTTTGTTTTTGCTTTAAGTCTTTCAAGTTTTCTACAAGGGCCAAGGATTAATTTTCCTTCTGATTGTACAAAGTATTTAAAAGACTCATAAGACCAGTGACTGTAATCATTTTTCTTGCTGACCTATGTAGGAAGAGAGCATCGACTTGCTACCTAAGTTTGGACACAAACACACTCCCACAGCTCACCGATGAGGTGGGAAATGTCTGTCTTGGCACTTTACTCCAGCTGAGAACCACAGGCGCTCCAAGAACGGGGCCAAGAGTCCTCCTCTGGATCTCAGAACTGACCATATTGAAAAAGTTCACGTCAGGGACTTCTCCCTTTAGCCTCACTTCACCTACCCCTGGGGCTTCCCTGGTGGCTCTGCCTGACATGCATGAGATGCGATTTCAATCCCTGGGTCAGAAAGATCCCCTGGAAAAGGAAATAGTAACCCACTCTAGTATTCTTGCCTGAAAATCCCATGGACTGAGGAGCATGGGTCACAAAAGAGCTGGACATGATTCAGCAGCTAAACAACACTATCAGCTATCCCCTGGGAGCTGTGATCATTTTATAGACAAAGAACTGGATCTTCTGGGCACTGACAGAAAAATTACAATCAAATCTTCTTTACTAGGAAAGAACGAGAGCTATTTAGAGTAATGTCACCCATTCTTTCAAAATTTTTTTTTTTTTTAATATTGCTTGGCCACACCATGTGGCCTGCATATCTTAGTTCCCTGACTAGGGATCGAACCTGCATTCCCTGAAGTGGAAGCTCAGAGTCCTAACCACTGGACTGCCAGGGAATTCCCTGACATCCATTCTTATGCTCAAGAAAATGAGGTTTGAGGCTGTGGTTGGTAATGATCAGGGGCTCACCCCAGATCCCTCTGAGCCTCTCTTCCTTAGGGAGATGCAGCCAGCAGTGGACACCCAGCACCAGTCAAGAGGGACACTCCACCAAGATTCTGTGTATCCAAAATGAGCTTAGAGGGGAGTAGAAACTTTGGCAAGGGAGATATTAGGGCTTTGAATTCCTTGTCCCAGGCTCTGGGGTGGAGGCCCGGAATTCTCCAGCTGCAGGGATGGGGAAGCCTCTGTCTTCTGGTGCTTGGAACAGTCACTCAGGCCATGGGATGAGCCAGGGCCCATGGCGGGGATCTCACTGCTCCCTGACCCCTGTGTACTACACCTGGGAGACCTGCTCAGCATCGTGTCCCACCCCTACACCCTGACGTCTTCACATAAGCTCCTCGGTGCTAGTATTATAGATGCAGAACTTTTCATGGGGTGCTGCACAAGGGAGGGGCTGAACAGGTAGAAACACGGTGCTTGGCACACCGTCACAAAAATCCTGCTACTAGAATCAAATTCAAGCGTATTTTACACATGTCGTTCACACTACCTACATATTTATGAACATCAGATAAGTACTCCAGTGGTTGAGAAGACGGCTCCGTTTCTCTTCCCTCCTTACAAAAGCTGTACTTTCAACCTTTTCCCTAATGACACATATTCAAAAGATATTTTATTGTCTGAAATGTATCAAGGACATATCCAGGAGTCTCTTAGCTTTATATATAATAATGCAATTAATATATTACATATATATAATATCAGTCGTGTCAGACTCTTTGTAACCCCATGAATCCCAGCACGCCAGGCCTCCCTGTCCATCACCAACTCCCAGAGTTCACTCAAACTCACGTCCATCAAGTCGGTGATGCCAGCCAGCCATCTCACCCTCTGTCGTTTCCTTTTCCTCCTGCCCCCAATCCCTCCCAGCATCAGAGTCTTTTCTAATGAGTCAGCTCTTCGCATGAAGTGGCCAAAGTACTGGAGTTAGCTTATACAATATACCCTGCACTATCAAATAGGGTTATAGGCTATAGCTTTACACAATCATTTAAGTTTCTGGTAGAAAAAAAAAAATCTGGCAATTGCATAACGTTATTACTTCTGCATGACTTAGCAAGTCTTTGGTCTCCTTCAAGTCTTTTTTTAAAAAAGTGTCTCCTGCCAGAATGTTGCATTTAGTGAAACATACCAGCCAGCCGGAAATGCTTTCAGGAAAGATTCTTTAATGCTGCCAGGTTCAAATCATTGATAAAAACCTTTCCTTTAGCCACATGATAAGGGCGGCTGAAGTCATCCTCACAGATGGAAAAACATCTATCAAAGGAGAAGGACTCTACAGCACAGAGTCCCTAATTGATCCCATTCTGGGCCATGTGTCTATGAAGCAGCTTGCTTAGGTTCGACCTCAGTGTGGGCCAGCTCTGACTTACAGCTAAGCTGAAGCACTTCCTTATCCTCTAGTGATCTGTAATTGAATTACTGGGCCAGGGGGAGGGCACCCACCTTATCTCCTTCTTCTACTTCACATATTTTCTCTAGAGTTGAAGGGTTATACGTGGCAAACTTTTTTCCACTCTTGGATTCGTTCCATTCATTGTTGATGAATATCTAACCAGGAAAGGAAATTGTAATGCATTAGGCTTAAATCAAAATCATATAATTCCAACATGCTGAGGACCTTAGGTCACGTCTTTTCTTTCCCTCCTGCCAACCTGCCTGCCTGCCATTTTACAGGTGGGACCTGGAAGGGGGAGACAGTCACATGCCCAACTGGGAGCACACTCAGAATTATCAACAGAATCCAAGTCTTCTGACTTTTAATACATTTCCAGAGAACTACAAATTGTCAAAATAAAACTGAAGTAATTTAGAATTTTTTCTAAAAAGTTTTTAGACAATAAGATGGAGTCACAGAAGAATAAGAGTTAGTTACAAAAAGGACGTGAGTTAAATTTTACACACTCATCAAGTTCAAGGGACCCCCCCCCCCAACACACACACACAGTGCCAAGCAATCTGCCTGCCCCTGAAGAGTATGTCAGCAGTGAGCGTTCCCTTCTCCCTCATTTCTGCTGCAACCCCCAGCTGGATGTGCCAAGGAACTGGATTTATAAAAGGATCTCACTATAACCCTTTAGCCCTCAATAATGCACATCAATGCCATCTCCCCATTCTCTTTAAAATGTCTATTTTCATGTTGGGCTTTAATAAAAGCCAGTGTTGGAATAGCAAGATAAATATCTGGGTTAGGAAATGTTCGGATTATATTAACATATGTTGCAAATAACTGCTTATATCCAGAACTAAAGAATCAACTCACAAAAATCACTTAGTTCTGAGGCTCAGTTATCTAGAACACAGCCAAGAATAGAGACATTAAAAAAAAAAAGACATTATGAACAAACTAAAAAGAATTTCATGGTCTATACACTGAAATATGTGTACTATTTACTCTTAGCTCACCCTAAGTTCTTAAAAAATATTAAAAGAGAGGATTTGGGGGAAAGAGCTAGGAACTGAGGTGACAGACACCATACAAATCATTTTCTCACAGAACGGAGGTCCTGGCCATCCAGTGAGAGGACAGAATCTCCCATTGTACCCACTAGGGAGCACCTCGTGGTCAGAGCCCATCATGGCATCAGAGAGACCCCAGTAGTGAATATGGCTAAAATGCTTTTTGAAGCATCTCCATAGAGTAAAATGTCATCAACAATTTCTAAATACAGAACCAGCTCATCAGATTCCATCTCCATATCTATGTATATGCTAAGTTGCTCAGTCGTGTCTGACTCTTTGTGACCCCGTGGACTGTAGCCCTCCAGGCTCCTCTGTCCATGGGATTCCCCAGGCAAGAATACTGGAGTGGGTTGCTATGCCCTCCTCCAGGGGATCTTCCCTGACTCAGGGATTGAACCTGAGACTCTTATGTCTCCTGTATTGGCAGGTGGATTCTTTACCGCTGAGCCACCAGGGAAGCCTCCATATCTATATTCATATGTTTATATTCATACATTTATATGTATGTCTTTATATCCATTTATTCTATGTATCTATATGCTTATCTTTGACTCATTTAAAGGGAGAACTGCATCACTACCGGGCTAATTTCCATCACTGTGACTACAGGGCTAATTTCCACAACTGTGAATTCCGTTCATTTGGAATATCTGGTTCCCTGGTGAGGATGGGTGAGAGGGTGGCCGATTTATCCAGCATGTGACCTGACTATGTTCTCTGTCCTCAGCTGTCCTGTAAAAACTCCGAAGCTCACAGGAAAGGAAGCCTTCTCTGGGAAGCCACTGGGGTGCTGATTTGATAACTCTCCCTGGAAAGCAGGGAAATTTGAGAGTGGTGGGGATAAAGCACAGAGGGCCAGCCATGGTGGGGCAGGTGGGCAGTGTCCCTGCCTGCTCGTGTGGGGTCCAGGCTGACAGTGGCCTTCAACTGTAGGACGTGCCCATCCCACTTCTGGAAGCTCAGTGCCTTCAGCCTGAGGCCAGGCCCCCAGGGAAGCATGTGGGAAAGGCCAGGCTACAATTACAGGCTTATTCTTCCAGCTGAAACCAAATCCGAGAGTTCACTTTTGCCATCCAGCAAGCAATCACTCGGTAACAGTGAGAAATTAATAAGTAGAGCAGAGGGGTAAAGTTAGCACAGGGAGGAAAGTGCAGCCAGGAAGAGAGGCCCATTTGTTGGAAGATGAAATTTCGTGGGTTAGATAATAGAGACTGTCAGTGAAATCTGCTGATTCTAGGACCTTCCTGATATCAATTACAAGGGGGAGGGAAAATGAGCAGGTAGTAGAAGAGAATATAAATAAGGGGATAAAAACACGTTGCAACGATCAGATGTCTGTTATACTTCAGCTTCAAGCATGTTCCTCCCAAAAAATAATTACTCGGTTGTTTTGTGACATTGATCCATAATCCTTTCTAACCAGCAACTTAAAAAAAAAAAAAAAGTTCAGGCTACTCAACTTTACTCATATTTTCCCATCACAATGTTTCTAATTTAGCAAAATTTTTTGCTTTATACTACATTACTAAGCAATCTTGTAAGTGGTTTCTACTGTTGATTTTACTCTGCACTAAAAGAAAACGAAAACACAAATGAGGAAGGGGTCAGAGAATGTGGCTTGTCAATTATGCTGGCTTTCTTGATTTGAACCCCAAATCAGGAAAGTGGGTCTAAAAAAATCTGTTTTCCTTGACTTGTGAACTGGTAAGAAACAAAACTTTCAGAGGAATAAAACTATGTTACACAGAGCGGATGGCATTCACACTTTACTGGAGGAATGGAATGGCATCCTATCCAGACTGGGTTGGAAAACCACAGCCGTGGTGGCAGTCAGGTGCCCCAGAGAGGTGAGGGTAGTGGTTACACAAGAGAGTTCTGCAGTCACCGCTTACAGAAACTTCCACTGGACGCCAGCTCTACTCAAAAGCAGTGTTTTCAGAAAAGGAGATTTGAGGGAATTTTACTTTTCATAGAAAACAATCATTAAAAATCAGCGTTTTATTGAGCCAGAAAATCTTTAAAAAATTTTTTTCTGCTACTGTAAGAATTTTTAAGGAAAGTCAGGGACCTTCTGAAGTAAAAGGGGCTGCTACCCTCTGAGACCTATGTGGGCCTTCTAGGGGACCCTCCCCTCCCCCAAATCAGAGAACAGTGTTAAAACATGCAAACAAGCAAAGGCGCTTCTTCCTTACAGAGACTGGACTTACCCTGGGACGTGGCCCCCCAAGGCTGGGGCCCAGACCCACCATTTCCTGCATGTCCTCCATTAGCAAGAAGCATCAGGAGTCCGGTTTGAAAAACGACAGACCGTTACCGCTCACACGCTCCACAGCCAGGAGGGCCTCGATTCTGCAGCTCTGATTCTCGGTTTCTTTCCTTGCACTGGGGGCTGCCTCTGCAGCCAGAAGCTCTGCAAGCATTGCTTGCCTGCCCTCAGTCACAGCCACCCCGGTGCCCCAACCCCACAAGTGCTAGGAGGAGGCCTCCGTGAGGTGGGCCTGGAGCGGGGACAGCGAGGCTCCAGCAGAAAAGAGGACGCAGAGGCCTGCTGTTGGGCTTCCCCAGTCTTCATCGCCAGAAGCTGCTAAGGATCTGGCTTTCCAGCCCCCTCCATCTCATGCCGTCCCCTGAGCTGTAGTCACAACCCAGTTCTATTCCACTAAGAAGATGGACACCCAGCCAGACAACAAAGACTGACTGGTCACTCTGTAAATGTGCTAAGATCCACCTCTCTAAGTAAGGGCTGTATCTACGCTCGCAAAGGGCCAGAAAGAATTGCAGACAAAGAGGCAACTTTCCTTATGTGGCAACATTACTCTGATAGCACTGTAAAAGGTAAAAAGGAATAGGAAAACAACATATATAATTTTTGGTTGCTATCGAAGAAAAACAAAATGCCACCACCACCTACAACAGGTGACAACCAACAGCGTTAGGGGCTAAAAACATTTAGCTACTACTTTCAGTGTTCCCAGAATTTGCACTCTGAAGCTGCTCCTACTTATGAAACTACATTAAAAATGGTCTCCATCGGACTGTCTCCGTTGATTACAGAGCCCTCTGGAAACAGTTAATTTTAATGTCATGTGATCAGAGGTCCAGCCGACCATACGTGCCAAGAGATCAGAATCTGAAGGCCACACATAGTGGCCTGCAACTTTCTCTGCTTGATTAAAACTAAAATAGACACATAATTGCTACTTTGAAAGCAAATTGATGGAGGAATTTTCTAAGCGCTGTGTCAGCTGAAGTCGGGCTGGCGGGTTGGGTGGGTGATAGCAATGGATAAGACGCAAAAATAAAAGGAGATAAACTTGAGGAAAGTGAAGACCACAGTGACTTTTGGCCTGCGTCCCTGAAATGCCCCCAGACCCAGTCCAGTAGCTTCCACACAGCCTCGGGTGTCCCTGCGCTGGAGAGGACGCGCTCCGCGCCGGCCGCGGGGCTGCCAGCTGTGCCCAGCTCAGGCCTCGCCGTGTTCCTCTCTGCCCCAGGCAGGTGATCCCGCCGCTTTGCGGTGCTGCAGCCTGCCGGCCCCGCGGCGCAGAAAGGACCGCGAGGTGCGGAACTCCGCACGATGGAGCCCTGCGACCTGCGGTTTCTTAGGCCCAGACCCGAGACCCTGATCTGCCAAGATCTGCCAAGACCAGGGTCTCGGGGCTCCGGGACACCTTCCCGCTAGCCTTTGCCCCGCTGGTAAGCTGGGACGAGCTGAGCTAAGCACGGGAGGCGCCCTTCGCTCCGCTTGCTCCCGCTGACGTTTCCGGACGCTTCCCAGGGCAGCCTGACCTCGCAGAGCGGCTCTCAGCGTTTTCAGACACCCTCTGACCACCCCGAAGCCCGACCCCTCCAGCCCCGGAGACCTCGCCTCAGAATCTGCGGGGAGACCACCGCGCCGGTCCCCGCGGCCCACCGCTGGCCTTCACAACGGGCCTGCAAGGGCACGTCGGGGCCGCAGCGGCCGCAGCCCGGCGCCGCGCGGCCGCTGCAGAGCCTCCCTCGCCCGGCTGCACCCCCAGACG